>JAARMF010000374.1:5184-47737 GCA_022844705.1 Toxascaris leonina | reverse complement strand
GTATTAGACATCCTAGCGGACTACTAGAAGAGACATATTCGAGGCACTTACAAGTCGACAGAAAAGGGAGTAGAGAGGAAGCAGGGGAAGGCGTGGGGGGGGGGGGGTCATAAACGACGGGGGTTGTAGTCATGACTTTACTGTATGTCCGAATCCCAACGGAACTTGCTCCTATAGCATCTTCATCAGCAATTGTTCATTTGTTCAATCAAACACCACTTTATTAACATTTCTCGATTAGTACGTCAACAGTAAAGCATTGTTAAGTGACAATTCCACTCCTTGACAGCCGCAGATGACGTCAGTTTTGATGAGTCGCTAAAGCGAGAAGTAATCTTTGATCATCAGAAAAAACACTTCCATGAAAATCTGTCAAATTCGTTGTCTCATACAATGATTTTCCTTTTAAATCCCCATATTAAATACACAAAGCCTTCAAAGAGTTATATAAAATACTGCAATATCAGCCACACATCAAAATCATGTCGCTCCACTAATTAAACCACAACAAACTAATACAGCCGTAACTCAACTATACAATACAATTCTTTACTTAGCACTAATATTCTGAATAAAACTGTACAGTTCCAACCCGAATAGCGACAGGATGGTTTCTTTATATAGATGAACAAGCTAAACTAGTCACTGATTAGGCCTTACACTTCGCGTACATAGGTTTCATCTTGCGCGACATTGGGAAGCCACAAATGCAAAATTCACGAGTTAAATACCTGTATCGTCGAACGTCTTTGTAGAATTCGGTATCGTGCATTTTGCCCAATGTCACTGCATTCGCCCTGAAAAATTAGTCCAACTTTGACATGCAAAATGTTCACTACCTTTACTATGCAGAAGGGTCAAACTGGGAAAGTTGGAAGAATAATAATGTTACTTTTATTTGAAACAATCATCGAATACCTCAAAACACTTTTGAATTGAGTCCAACGAATTCGGAAATTGTTCTGAAATATCGTTGAAGTGATTCGTTTCGGCGGTCCATTAAACTGTGGATGTTTTTTAAGCATTAATGTGTTAAAGATCACTTGAAAGAAACTAAGAAGAATCTGAAAATTTTGATACTGCTCGAAAATATTTCTCTCATTTTCCTTACAAATTTTTCAGGAAAAATCCAAGATGCGACTTATGAAATAGCACACTAACCATTGTGTTCTAATGATAACAGTGAGAATCGCAAAACCAATCGATATACCAAGCCCCTCGCTAACATTCCACAAAAATGTACCAAAGAAGCTAACCATCCATATCATCTGCAACAGCCCATCAATTCAATAGATTAAGCCTCAAGTTCCGCTTAATGATCCTATATTTGGATGAATGGAATCCGTGCGAAGAGGCATAAAGGATCAGAAGATCAAAGATTGAATGATTGAAAATTTTGGGAGTTTGCAAATGACACTCACCGAATCGATTTTTGAGACTTTCCATAATCTCTGAGTATCCTTTGCTTGGACGAACATTTTCTCGAGAGCGACAACAATGATCGATGCGAGAATCGACTAAAAATTAAAATATCCTCATAGATGCAATTCGAACGATGAAAGCAAACAAATCAATGCTAGAAATAAAATACCCTACAGATGCGATATTATCCTTTCCTCCCTCTCCCTCTTTCATTCACTCCTCCTATGATTCAAATGTTTCCAATCAGTGCAAATATTTATACAATAAATTAAGACCCAACCTCTATGTAGCAACATTGCTGTCTAATCAAAAGGACCCAAAGTGTTTGAAATGAATAATAACAGCGTCTAAAGCTGCAAAAACGAGGAAGACAAGTCGGAAATCGGTTTCTATAAGCATGAAAAGTACCATTGGCAGGTCATGTAGCAAAGGTCCGATGACGAGTATAACAAATAAAACAAGAATCGCCGATACACAACTCGAGATCTGAATTTCTTTTCCTCTTTAATATTTAGGAAATGTTACATGAAAACATCCAAACTACATCTGAATTTAACTGAAATCAATTATAATGCAAATAAGAATTATGCTGCCAATATTTTCATTAACCGTTTCAATAAGACGTATTGAGATGAAAAACGAATTTTTTTATATTCAAAAATATTCCAACTTCTTTCTGAGTCATTTTTCTCATATTTCTATGACCAATTTTGATTCTGACGTTATTCACTCGCTTTTCATTAACAGAATACATTTCGTTCTTTTATCGTTCCTCGAAATTCGCTGTCGTGCTTAAACATTATGAATTCGTATCGTTATTCTCGACGAGTCATGCTCAAGAAATGGCTAATAGTGGAACGATTTGGGATTAATTTAGAAGAAACTCTCAAATGTTGAATAAACGAGTGAAGATAAGTACTACGAATCAATCGAAAATGCACACCTCTGATCTGACACCCATTTGCGAATTTACAACTGCTCGTGAGAGACTTCCACTTGCCGGATGGCAACTCATAAGGCCTCCAATTAATTGGCATATGGCCAACGCCCTCAATTCCTACAATAATTTCACTCTATCATTAAATAAGAAATTTTTAAAAACATATTTTCGACGAAAGATTTCTTTCAAATACTCTCTCTCATTTCTCATTAAAAGGAGATCATCGCTTATAGTTACATTACTGTCCCCTCAGCGGAAAAAATATCGTTCAAATATTGAGAAAATATTTCAGTAAAAATTCCTTTAAAATATCTTAATCAAATACGATAAGTGGCTGAGAATCAATTGATAAAAAGTCGCCCTCTCTGAGCAAGCGATCATCGCTCACAGAAATTGTCCGCCATTTGCGAAGAACATCAATGGTTGGAAACACAGCTACAGCACAAGAAGACTGCTGTGAATTCACTTCATTCATGCACCTTTTCTCCATTTGATCAAGTATATCCCATCGGTCGATATGAGATCTATTCCACTTTTAAGAGACAGATTCCGTTTTTACTGATTATATTGAGTATGTCCATCATTGAAAGTAACTTGTAAGGTTCCCACTTGATCACAATTTACGAATCATTAGGAGGTTGAAGTATATAAATGAAATTTTAAAAGATCCCCTACTTGGCTGGCAATGATTCGATAGCTGTGTTTTTTGGCGAATACCTTCCCAACGGAAATGGTGACTGAGAAAATAACAATGGCGATCAAAATTGCATCAATAAGAAGAGTTTTAAATAGTTGAAACGTTGGAAGTGATGGTGACGGCAAGCTGAAAATATCGCTGAGCGGTGCCAAGTGGAGAAGTACCCTTCATATTCTTGAAACGCGAAAAAATATTTATCAGATTCAGTTAGCACTCATCCTCTCTTCCACAAATCGCATAATCATCAATTTGGAAGCACTATTTTTTGCGGGGAAATGTGCTAGAAAAGTGCAGTAATGACGTTGAGAACTCATCAAAGATGTGTTCTACATGGTCTTGGACAGCACATACAGGTACTTTATGAATGCGTTAGCATCACCTGCTTCTATAACATGGGAGACTGTGAGACGACATTTACAGGAGCGCTGCTTTAAAGGCACCAGAACTCAAACAGCCTCAAGTCTACCTTGGGGCCACCTGAGGTCAACAAGACTCCGAGTTCGTGTGACCTTATGGCCGAGCTTGAATAGACCTCGAGCACAACTGCGTTCCGTACATGTAATCCTGAATCCGTCGCTTCTCAAAGCATACAGTTTGCGTGAACATACTATTCCTCCTTTCAAGTGATTTCAACTCAAACAATGTAATCAACAAAGAACGAAAAAGCGAAAATCGACAGTAATATCTCTGAGTTTTTGGGTGCTATCCTCTTTAATTGCAAAAGATATTTGAGGAGAGAAAATTATGGCAGAATTACTTCAATTGTTGAATGAGATTATTAGCAATGGGAATTTCATATAAAGAATAATATCGTGTCACTTCACTATTTATTCTGAAAATATAGAGTTCTTCAAGTGTTAGTTAGAATGGACTTTCGCGGTGATCATAAATGCAATTACGGTGTTGCTCCAAGTCTTCAGTAGTTATCATTCAATGAAGTCAAACTTTTAGAATAGTAAAAATTCAAATAAAAAAAGCGCTGCGTTTTAAAATTTCATTCAAAAGCAGAAAATAGCAATAAAAAAAATGAAACCAACCGCCTCGGTATATCACCAACAATGGCAATTCCATATTCTTCATGCAAATGCAATGAATGAGTCAGCACTATTCCAAAAATCATCTGAAATTTCTTAAATTAAAAGAGCCTCTCTAAGATGAGATTAGAGGCAATTAAGGCAGCATCTAAAGAAAATGCAGATTGTGAGTACGAACTCTAACAAAACTTTAATATATAATACAGAAACGTCAATAGACGCGAGCATCATGACTAAATTAATTGTTATAATATTTCCCCACTTATATAAAAAACTTTATAGAGAAGACGGATGAGAAGATCGGTGAAGAAAGGACCTGAACTGCCCACCAGTTTCAGAACGGATACACACTCAATGTCCACTAGAGAACCATATAAATGCAATTCATTCGGCAGATAAAGCGGCATGAGGGAAGAGCACATTTGCAGAAATTTAGTAGGGGGCTTCTATCGCAGGAATCTTTTCCGTCCGCAGTCAGCTCACTGCGAACTTCCGCATCAGATTAGCAAATGTTCGAACAAGAGATGGAATATTCACCAGACCGGAAGCGGGGATTATGTTCTAAGTGGAATGCTGATATTGGCTTATAGACTTTGCGATATCCCGAATCAAGCGTTTGTCGGAGAATAGAAGGGATTAACTTTGTCTCTGCTAGTTTGCTAGTTTCAAGAGGGGGAGGGGGGGGAGCTTAAGGGAAGACAACAGACTACACCTTATGTTACATGCCCTAGGTGATATACACTGCCATAGATTCAAAAAGCGCAGGCTTTGTCAGATCTGGATACATGCCTCTATCAGAGGCGAAGCTTGCGAACTCAACGATGTAGGAATTCCAAACTAGCAACTAGAAACAATACTATTCATCCATACCCCTCCAATTTTCTAAGAACGAAGAGAATGGAAATCGATGAGTTTTAGATGGATGTTGATTTATTTCTGAAGTAAATTTCGCTAGAAACAGGAATTCAACAGGAACTTAATTATGACTATATGTGCCGTTGACTGTGAACAGAGAGATTCTTTGAAACAATTTTCTCATCTCATTGAATTCAATAAATGCTAACAATAATTGAGAACGAAGGAAAGAATCCACATAATCCCTAATTGTCATCCCTAATAAACACAACGTCGGTGTCGGTGGGTGGTTGCTGAGCGGTCGTGTTTCCTGCCGCTCAGCTCGACGTGGTGGAAGGGTCGCGAAAGGACCGTCAGATATGACGGTCGCCTGCGAATATGCAGAATAAGCAGGCGTGAACCAACCGACGGCGAAATTCATCAGGGTGTGGCTGGTGTTGGCGGTGGCGCGCCAACACTCAAAAAATGGTCACATTACCCAATGACGGTTTCGCATCACGGCGAGTACGATCCGCCGAAAAAGATCGCTGCCCCTGCTGCCTTGCAGGTACTTCGTGGAAGAAGAAAGGCTAGGAGAAGGAAACTCCGAATAACCGAAACCTACGTCGCCAGCAGGCCGGCCACCAGGCGATGTACTACTGGCCACGGCAATATGGAAAGCAAGAACGCGGCAGACTGCCAACAAGATGGGGTTTCGACTTCTACATGGCACTGCTAGGACGCGGCGAGTTCAGGATCGAGAAAGATGGAAAAATTGCCAGCTGCATCGATGGAGACAACGACGAAATCGATGAAATCACAGCTGTTCAATGTGTTCAATAAACACATTATGATCCCGTTATTGTCATCCCTAATAAACAACCAACAAATTCATTTAAGATGACCAAACATCACAATATAGGCCAATAAATTTTAGAAACATTTTCATGTAACCATTCAAATTAAAATGAAATCAATTCCCACCACCAATAATTCGAATGGAATCGGTACATGAAGTCGTCTCTGTATCGGTGGATTGATGAGCAACTTTCCCAGCATGAGTATTGCAATAGAAACAAGTGAAATTAGCACCTCCAAACCGTTTGCATTCGGCAACGAAAACATAAAATCCATTGCTAGCTGCAATAGGCATAAAAATTAATAGCGATAAAGAATGACCCTCAATCAGAACGAATGTTATAGGTGTTCCTACCGGCTTAAACGACTAACAAAAGCTGTCAAAACTATACTGATGTGTGCGCCTGATCTGACAGGCCAAATTCAGAATGGTTAAATTTTATTTATGAATTCACACGCACATTACATCAAACTTACGCGAATTTTAAAGTCGTTATGGGTCACTTCTAAAGTCGAACATTGATGTTAACTTTTCTGAGGATGGGTGCTTCCATGAGTTTAAGAAGTGAAATAATATAATGAAAGGAAGAAAATCATGAGAATTGAGCAGTTCTTTTTGATCTTTAAAGAGTAGCAAACGTGCTACTTACATAAGGTAACTTGAACAATCCTTGTCTTGGCCTTAGAGAGATACCAAACAGTTTGGGCAATTGTGAGGCAAGCACGTGGCATGCAGCACCGGTTGTGAATCCACCAATAAGGGGATCCGATAAATATGAGGTTATAAAATGCAGCCGTAGCAAAGACATTATTGCCTGAAACAGCGAGAGGCGCTTTGCAACAAAAAGCAATTCATCACCACGCAAGAGCTCATCATTGTAAACTGATCGCAATTATTCGTTTGCAAATAAAAGTCAAAACGCCTCTCTAATTTCATCAAATAAGTACGTACATTCGCCACAAATTGATAAATCGAATCTGCATTCCGTAGAGGGCAATTAATCTCATTTTGCTAAATAATGTATTGGACGTAAACTTACCATGACGAGGCCGACAAGGAATGCAAGAGTAGAAACGAGTGCAATTTCTGGATTCATATCCTGAACAGCTTCTATGAAGAATGGATCGGTCTCGTTTCCTGAGTTTGAATGTAACTCACGATCAACCGCATTACCCACCATAAGCGCTACCACAGCGAACATCCCTTCAATGATAGCAACAAAATCATTACATAGATAACGATTAGTGATGGAAGCACAGATTATTAATCTAAGCTATTTGCTACTCCTCATCATTGCTTTACCAATTTAGAAAGCATTTTAATAAGGTAAGGCAAGTTTCAGAAGTGAGCTATGCAATAAAATGGCGTCACTAAGGGTAGAAGCTCTTATCTCCTCAAACAGCCACAAGTGAAAATTTGGAAACAATGTGACTGCAA
Organism: Toxascaris leonina; assembly: GCA_022844705.1. Taxonomy (NCBI): domain Eukaryota; kingdom Metazoa; phylum Nematoda; class Chromadorea; order Rhabditida; family Ascarididae; genus Toxascaris; species Toxascaris leonina. The sequence goes on along the minus strand of JAARMF010000374.1, from coordinate 40,514 downwards.
AGGAAATGAGTGCAGGTGGAATGAATGCAAGCGATATCCTTCTCGTTCCTTTTTCTTTCCTTTTTTGCAATATCGAACATCATAATCGTTTAAAAATTATCACGTCTATCTGCTATATCCGTTACCACTAGACTTTTTTTCACATTTGTTCAGGAACTTTATGAACGATTAATGAGGTGAGATACTATATATGAGTAGAGGATGCATGCCTTTTTCGTTTTACTGTACAGCTGCATTAGTTGTAATTAGAGTCAGGCCTGACTCTAATTACAACTAATGCAGCTGTAAAATTTCAATAAAACTTTAGTTGAGCGGTGTTGTTTGATACTACTTTTTCTGCAAGCAGCAATGATTGCAGTGAAATAGTTGGTAAATCTGCGATTTGCCCTTTGGAAGGTCGAATATATTCTCCGAAATTCATTTTGATGAGTTGAGTAAAGAGGCCAAAGTCTTTTAAAGTTTTCACCCTAAATTGCAAATTCGATGTGCCCTTATTGAGTTCTTTTTTGGCTTTGAAGCGAAAATGGCGAATTCGGACATTTTTATGGCATGTACCGAATTGACATGCTCGAACAACAGTGATTGCTTATAGACGATGTTGAAAACTCCTCTTGCGCTCTCTCATTCTCGCTGTGACGAAATGATGTTCATAACACTTCTTAGCTCGATTCGTGTGTAATTACTCATTCGAAGTGAAGGGAATGTAATTATTTATCTGAAATAAAGCGAATTCAATTATTTACCTAAGGTGATGTGCTTTGATGTACCGAAAATGGCGTACGCGAGTGTAGGAAAGAACGATGTGTAAAGCCCCACAGCAGCATTCACGTTCGCCAATGAAGCATACGCCATCGCTGGAAGCATTCATTTGGCATATTGCCCTTATTTATTGAGAAATATTTGTCGGCAGCAGTAATGAGGAACAAGTATTGAAGATTCCACTAAAACATCTGTGCTATCTGATTACGACGGTCATTCCAGAAAACGAATTTAGTATCGCTTAATCGATTTCCTTCTTAAAGTACATTTTGCAGGGGGATTAATGAAATAGCTTTATATGCAAATGGAACAACAGTTTTTTGAAATAAAGATAAATGAAAATATCTCGAGAATTATCTGCCACTTCCGCCTCTTAGTCAAGATGTTTCACTATAGTACATCAGTACCTTTCAAGTTGCAAGTGAAATCTTCTTTATTCGTACCACTGCTAGCGCCTCAGGAGTTTGTTGCCTCATCGCCTAAACGTTTCGCACATCTTTTGCTGCTCTTTTCCTTGTTCCCACGGTCCGTCTGCTACCTATCTTTATATTTGTTTTTGTGTATTTTTAGAATCCAGGACGTTGAAACATAAATAAACAAATAATTAAATATATATTTTGTGCAGTTTCTGCTCTCGTTCAATTAATATTTCCTAGACTAATGCCACTTCGACAGACGCGAATTCGGCCCACCAATTTTTGCATACTGTTCATTCGAATCACACTGTCATAACTCATAAGGTCAAAGGGATCAGACCGGGTACCTTGAGGAACACATAGTACTCCGACCGTCAATCCAGCTATAATATCCGTGATGACGTCACCCTTTTGATAAACAGACAGCCAATCCACAATCGGTATGAAGCGCTTCAACATCTGAACACAGTTCTTTCTGTCGCATTCGGGAAGATGCTCAAGAATAAGTTGCTTGATGTTAGTTTGTGGTTTCGCATATCCGTACTTGATATCGAAGTCCTCCTGGAAAAGCGGCAATAATTAATGGTGGATTCACCTGGTTGAATGCTCTCGGAACGTCAAAGATCAATCTGTAAAGAAATCAAACAAATATTTGTTGGTTGCTAATTAGTTCGGGGAAAGCTGGAACTTTAATAACCTTCATACAAAGGAATACCATTAAACAAAGAATTGTTTCAGTGAAAATTCATTCAGGTCATCTCTACACAGTTCTTCCCCTTGCTTCTCATTCCAGACAGCTTGTTCTTCAGGACTGACTGAATGTTATAACCCCATTATTTCTAAAATTTCAAATCTTTCACTGCTTCATCATTCCTCGATTATGGTTAATTTCTCTCCTTTATTTCTAACGTCTTATTCTAGCCTCTAAGTATTTTGAAATCTTTTTGATGCCTCTTTGGTGGAACAGAAATTTGGAAATAGTGATAGGGAATCTCCTTCAAACTACTCGAATCATCGGCAAGGTCATAAATTACTTTCACACTTAGATGTCTACCTGATATCATTTTATTGATTCAACTGCATACCATCATTATGTTGCACAATCTATTTAAACTATAAATACATCGATATGGTCATATTACGAGTCGGAACGGGCAATACAAAACCAAACTTCTGACATTTACCTGAGTGATAACCTCCCTGTTGATAAGAACAGGAATGTTGATGTTATCCTTCTCCATTTCTCTCTTCGATGAATTAATCATCGAATGATGTTACCTAAAGTACACCTGAATATACTGTTGAAACCATTCAAAGCAGCATTATTTGCAAATTTTGAAAGTCATCACAACATCTAATCATTCACCCTAATCATGCACATAATCAAAATCTCATTCCATCACATAAAGAGTACAGAGTGCAACAAACTGTTGGAAAGACATAACAAGTGGAGAAACGCGCTACAATGTTGATGCAATAAGCGACTTTTTCTTTCGAACCCGTCGAACCAACCGGATGCGCGAACATTCCAAAAAAGAGAGTACAAATGCGTAGTGTGCTGCATCTCTATGGCAACCGCGCATTTTAGCAAGTCTGCTAAAGAAATTTCGCTTTCTTCATAAATGAGCAAAGACAAAACAACTTATAACTGCCTTCCTATAAATAACAATTTCCTCTAGAATATAATCCTAAATTTCCAAGAGGTAAGAGAAAATGGTGATAAAAATATGTGAAATAGCGCAGTCTGTTATTACTATATAAAACGTGATGCCTAAAAGAACCTTCACAAAAACTCCAAATAGCCAGAGTTGATGACATTCAGTGGCGAAGCTAAGCCGTCCTCAATCTCGAATAGTACAAAAAATGATTGACAGCAATTGGAAAAGGCGATGTTTACTTGCGAAGAGTCATCAATTATTATTTTATTTGCAAATGTGACAAGCAATACCACATCTCAAATATTGCAAACGTTTATATTCATAGATGTGTCGCCGAATTGTTTCATAAAATTTGAATCTTTCAAAGCGAACGTTTGTTGCATATATTTTTTGTAGTGTGCTAAATAATCAGCATTTCTGTATGCTTGAGATTTGGAATTCAATTATGAGGTCGGAGGGGAAGGGGGTGGATGGTCTCCTTTCTCCGCATACCTTGGAACAGTTTTCCACTACTGAGGGATCAGGAGAGGTTTCCTATTTATTGTATTTCAAGAAAGTTGCCTTCATTTTGAGGTAGCTCAAGCGCGTTCTGTTATTTTGTTCCATAAATAATCAGTGAAAAATATGCTTCAGCAATATGAAGCATAGCCGAGATGCCGACTAACTTTTCACTTTATATCTTCCTCACTAGAACAGCTTTAATTGATTAAGCTCGAGCTCAATTGATGGCTGCCGAAGCCCTTTTCTTCTTTCTTTTCAAATCGATTTCATTCCCATCCGAATTGAAATTTCTCTCGAAAAAATCCTTCGCAAGATTAATTCCACATTTTCGATGCATCCATGCTTCAATATTCATGGCCTTTGTACTTTTATCATTACGATAATACAATGAGAAAAAATAAAATGAGCCCATATTCAACATCAACGAAATCCTACCAGTTCACAAGAATTTAATAATAAAATGTCATATCATATCGATCTTGGAGCACCCGAATTCTTCCTGAAACCAATCTGAATGTGTTCCCGTTGGCTTTATAGTACAAGCTTCATTTGCCTCGTTATTCTAGGCATTACCTAAAAATCTCAAGATATGAGGCCCGTAAGCTGTAGCAATAGGTGGTGTCGGTAATCGCGAAAGTTTTTCTAGATAGCTAACATGATCACCCGTTCATCGCTCGATCAATAACTCTTCTGCTGCACTTTGATCGATGGTCATCAATTAGCATTTGTAATGAATAACTTTTATAAGAGCTTGAACATTCTTATAAAATACTTACATGAGAAGCCCATGAAATGGATGATCTGAATCGCTAAAGAGTTGTTTTTTAGTAGATCATTTTCGCATTATTATTACGAATTATTAACAGTCTCTCTTCTAATATTCAGAGCGTCCTCTCTTCAGCAAACACTCTGAGAGAGGATTGCAAAGCAAAAGAACAATAAATATTGGCAAATACGTGATACCCTCTCAAAGCATCCCATTCGATTTTGTACATCTGTATCAAAGTCTCTTGATTAGCTTAGATGTAGCTGATTTTAGCTTACTATTCTTCTTTGAGAAAGCCCCTCATTAGAGTCCTAAAGAAAGTTGGTCACTAAGAAAGCACGTATCTATTCTGCTATTTAAGGCTTAAACTGAGGAATCCATAATCTAAGTGTATATGGGAATAGGAACCTTGTCTAGTAGGTGGGACATAAGCTGCTACGTCTGCACGTTTGGAACATGCTTTATCACTTTTTCTCAAATTCGATTAATATTCAAATGGCGAACGACCAAATATCCTTGGGGCAAACGAATAAAGGCTGGTAAATATATGGTAATAAATAAAGTGAGAAAAATTGTTCAGTGTGCACCAGGAACCTGTCGAAAACCACTGTAGTGCGCTGAATTGCCTAGACGTTTCGTAGACCTTCATTTTCGCCACTTTTATGCTCAGGTGGTCTCATCTATAGACCTGACAGCATTGTGCTTGATTCTATGATGCGGATAAAGGCACATTCCCATAAACTCCATCCTTGTCGCCTCACTTCCTCCTAGAAGATAATTTATTCATTCAAGTCGTGGTTTTCGAGATCTTTCTGCTCAGGGCATTTAGCTGTGGAATCTGACGCGATGTTAACATTTCTGAGGCTCTCCTAACAAAGATCCATGAGCACCTTTTCATAGCTTGATCTCGCAATCATCTTCGAAGCAAATTATTGCTTACTATACGGTCCATACATTGTGCAAAATATTTTGTCATTGCTGAAACTCGAACGCGCGAGCATTGCTCACGTGGTAAACATTAAGGATTAGAAAGCTTGCGTGACATGAAGATATTTTTTGCCATGCAATACAAGTGGTCCTAACGCCCACCCTTAAGATTTTGTTGGAACTAGTGCAATGAACGTCAATACGGACCGACAAACTGGCAGACAGACATCTCCGACACGTTTATTTGATGAGCAAAAACAGGAAAGCACACAGCAAAACGAATCACAGAGCCAAGTTTTTTTTGTCCGCTTTGCATTATTGTCAGATTTATGGCTTGTGTATTTTGCCACAGCATGCCTGAAAAAGATTGCAATTTATATAGTCTCAAAGAGATTACAGGGCGCGCAATTATTGCAGCTTTGCATATAAGTCCCTCCGGTCATATCCTTATGCAAGCAAGAAAAATGTCTCCCATAATCATTAATGTGGTGCTGCTTGTGCACTGCAGCCTATTAGACTAACTGACTGTTCTGATCATCAGACACAGTGAGAAGGGTTGCACAATTCCCATACAAAAGTTCCCCTCCAGAGGACATCAGAGCGATTACAGAGCAGCCTTGATTTGCAAATTTTGTGACGTATTTAAGTGTTAGTAGCTCGTACGGGGGAATGAACGAGTCAGAGAGAATTTGTGGATTAGAGGTCCACACATATCGTTGGTTCTAGCCACAAATTTCCTTCATCACAACTTTTGTGGTCTACGAATTAAACGAGTAGGACATTCACACACACATACGAGCGTGTGCCTAGAGGGGGCATCAAATCGTCATGTTGAGCTACTGCAGAAGCCTATGAAGATGGATAGGAAAACAAAATCACCCCTTCAAGTGTCAACTCGCTTCGTTAGTTAATATTTTTTGGATTTCCTTCACTTCCGCTAATTCGCGCATATTTTATGTGCTACCGCTGTATCGGTCTTTATGCATTCCGCTCATATGTAGTCATCCATTTCTCGCAGTGTTTCGCGTGGTGCTATTTTGAACTGACTTAGCATGCCAGCATTTCAGATGTTGCCCTCAATATGCTTTATGCAAATTTTTGGAAATGAGTCATTACTGCGATGCCATTGTCTGCCTTTTCGAATGTATATTTATCTAGGCGTTCGGCTATTTCAGCTGTAAATCAGCTGTAAACGGGTGCAATCCATCATGCCATCACAAGCTCAGAATTTCGCTTTATGATCACTTCCAATTAATTATTTCGGCATAAACTTTGGTGTGATTTTTGTTGAACCACCAAGTGGGTGTGCACCAGAAACGAATTTATTGCCCTAGAATTTGCGCAGTGGATTGGTTTCGTGGAAGGAAGTAGTGCGTGCTTTTTTGTTGTCCTCTTGAACATTTGCCCAACAGGTTGCTGTCTAAAACGAATTGCAAAAAGCGCACACCGTGTCCACAGACACATTCCCAGGCGCTTGCCGTGATGCCTATGCAACATTTTTAATGGTCTGTCTTTTTTCTTTTCGCTGTTGTCGTCATTAGTTCACTTCGAAACATATGCAAGACAAAATTTTAAAGCGCCTACAATGCTAAACCCGGTGGCAATTGAAGCTAGAGTTAGAGAATTCGGTGCATATAATATAGCCGCTGCTATTGCTTATATGTCGTTTCGGTTCCTAGGATCAGTTGTGAAAATGGTTAAAGGCACTTAAAACGCCTAAAAATTTGCGCGTCTTCGCGACCAAGCGCATTGAGAAAATAAAACTTTTGAAGATCTTCGATAGCGAGAGGTGGACTTAAGAGTATGAACATATTGTTGAGCTAGCCACATAATATGCTTGCAAAATTGGAAATTCGTCTCTGATAAGCGGCTAAAAGTGTGTCGTGCCAGACCATTTGAAAAGCTTTCAACTGATAGTTTGTAGGCCGTTTTGATAGCACACAATTTAGCCGTTAGTTTTTTCGGAATTGGAGGGTTTCGATAAGAAGCAACAGATAAAAGCATGCGTAATCCAGCTCAAATAATATCAGCACCATTTTATGGAAATTGCAAGAACTCTTAAGGATAATGCTCATTTTTCCATCAGTAGGTACATTTACTGGCAGACCTTTCAAGGAATTCAATGTCATCGTAGGCAGTAGTGAGGAATTTCGAAGTCAAACTCCCCCAGAGTTTATTCACATAACCCGGTCCATGACCAATTAAGTCTCTGAACTTGAATTAATCGAGCAAATAAAAGATGGAAGATGACCGACTCCTGAGCCTTCCATCGCTAATCGCATCCCTGTTATCATCAAACTCGTTGGTTTTTATCACCTTTTTCCATAAATCAAGTTCTCCGTGACTAGCTCCTTTTTGATAATCAAAAGCCTCCAAAGCAAAGACCAATATTTCTCCTCAGTACATCGCTACTCTAGAAGGCTGCCTTTGAATTTACTTCCTACTGCACACTCCAGGTTCATCGACAGTTATACATCGACAGACGTTATAATTTAGCACATGACGAAGAGATATTTTCTTAGAAAATGCAACACAACCAGTAAATGCATAGATAATAGTCTACAATAACAACGATGGCATAGGACACGAGCAAGTGAAGAGAATGACGAGTGAGCAGAGTGAGCATATGACGTTCAGTAATGCACGCACCTAACTCAATGATAGGAGACTAAAACACAAGCTCTAGACAATTGCACTCGAACACTTTTTGAGTCGAAAGCGGCCGCTTGGCAACCAAAGGAGCATCCGTAATGCAGCCATCAGCAAACTAAGCAGTGTTCTCTTCTCGCTGAATAATTTGCAAATGGGAACGATTCCTCAATAATATGACGTTTAATAGGCTGCGAACGGACGCTGAGATATGTGGTCATCCTGTGGTGCAGATTAGCATCTCGATGTTTGACGAGATTAGGACGGCAGACAGACAGACAAACATGCTCACACATCAGCTCAGACGTCATACCCTCCCATTGTGGTCTATGCAAGGATCTGCTCGAAGTCTGTGAATTTTGCATATTTTCCTCGCTAGTGCAATTTCTACTGCACTGTTGCTTGAACGTAGTACATTCGCCATTCCTCACTTCTGAATGTTTTTTTCCAAGAACACGTAAATGATAAATGCAAGGATAAAGTTGCATCAAGTCGTTTCGGCATATCGGACCTCCCTTGCCAGCATCTTGAAATAATTATCCCATAAGAAGGATAATTATTTCAAGAGGCTGGCAAGGGAGGTCCGATTTGCCGAAACGACTTGATGCAACTTTATCGTTGTATTTATCACTAATGTTTTCACAGATATTGACAACATAAAGAAATTGTTGCCGTTCCTATCGTCTCCTTGATTCCATAATCAAACGAATGAAACGCAAATAAAGTGCTTATTCAAAATATGGCTAGCATCACTGAGAGAACATTCAAACAAACGTTTAATGAGAGCTCTCTCAGTGAGACTAAAAGCATTGAACAATTTGAGTTTTATATATGTCCATTTCTAGGCAGAATGTTTGCATCCTGAATTGCCTTGACCACTATCCTTTATTCGTTTTTTTTATTGAATTGCAAATGAACTACTCGAATGCTATGTCAATGCCAAATGAAATTGAAGTGAATATAAAAATGATGTCCAATCATTCGGTTCATTCAAATCGAGACTCGAAAACATTAATTTCATTCCACTGTTTGTTGTTCACATCATGTTGTATGTAATCTCTGATAGGTAGCATTATACCGAACTAACGAATAAATGAATCATTGCGATGTCGGTGTTCGTTCTCAGCACCATGATCACGTCATCTCATGCATTGAATGCATAACGAATAAATCCACTTGTGGTTATGCTTGAAGAGAATAAATCGATGGGAAACTCGACTCTTCTGGAGATTGTCTTCAAAAATCAATGATGAGTGACCTCAGCCTGTGGCGCTTAAGTGACAGCCGTAGAACCACTGAGCCTATGAGGCGCTTAAGCAACACAACTACACATTAGCGTTGCTTCGGCAATAAATATGAGCCCGAGTGCTTTCGCTTCCCAATTTCGAGGTCTTCAAGTGGAAAAGTGTCTTGTCTGAATTTGAGGACCACAGAATCTAGGAGATGGGAGAGTTAAGGGGCAGAAGAAAGGAAACGAAGTGGGGACTGCCTTTCGTCGAGAAATGATGTCTCCCTTGTACTTCGTATTGGAGAACAAACATTGAGGGTTCTCGATCAACACTTGTGCCACAGCTGTAGCGACGCAAATTTTCTGTGATAAAAACTCATTTATGAGTAGTCACAATGCTTTATTAGTGTATTAAAATACAGTTCGTCACAATGCTTAGTAAAAGTTTCATAAGGATGTCTCTGGTGTTGACAACGAGAAATACGAATAAGATAGACGGAGGAGAATTATTCATTGGAGCAAGTATCGAGTGCGAAGCTTCATGCGATGTCGACGACGATATGACTGTGCAGCAATATCACCACTTCTTGGTGGGCAAGCGCAATATCCACCATCATTTCCTGGGAGACCGGGACTGCCCATCTGAAAAAAAAAGGAAATTTCCGGTGACGTTTTTGATTGCAAATGTCATCTTTATTCTTTTGTATAATTGTGGCACAATACACTGTTTTAGACGTGGGCATGGATGGAGGGGAGGGGAGATGGAAGAGAAGGAAAATAAGGATTAATGGGACAGAAAAGTGACAAATTAAATAAGAACAAGCGAACTGAAAAAAAAAAAACAAGCGAATTGACGGCTCACCAAACCCATAGGTCCAAGTTGTCCAGGCAGCCCTTGCAAGCCAGGAGGGCCAGGTGGTCCAACCGGCCCCATAGGTCCAGGTGCACCAGTTCCGCCAGCGTAGCCCTCTTCACCGGGCGGTCCAGGTGGGCCGGGTGGCCCTTTTGGTCCCGGCAAGCCATATCCTTTTGTGCCAGCTTCTCCAGGAGGACCGGGTGATCCTATCTTGCCAGGCGGTCCTTAAATGTCAACTTGCACGTAGACGTTTGCTTCATCATGTTGTTTTTCAGATAGCGCATTGTTTAGCAGCGCAAATTCCTATCAGATTTCACTGGAACATCGACAGGAAATCTATAAATTACTTGAACACCGCCGTGGCAATTATGAGTAGAGGTGTAGTTGGCCTGATACTTGGTCATTATGGCCAAATATCAGTGGCTGTATGGCTGTTAATAATTGAGCTTAGTTGCAAGAGGAATTCCGCACAACAGTGCACTATATGCGCCGGCAATTCCAAATGTGGTTTCTTATATACAAGAAGAGACGCTGTGTGAAGAAAAGTAACTTTCAAATGATAATCATCCAATGATTTATCATCGTCAGGAAAATCACTCAAAGCTTATAGAAGTTCTCTCACCATCAGGCCCAGCGTCTCCGGGAGGTCCTGGTGGTCCTGGCGGTCCCTGCGATCCAGGAATTCCAGGCGGTCCAGGCAAACCAACAGGCCCATCAGGCCCGGGTGGCCCGTCCGGTCCTGGCGGTCCTGGTGGACCTGCCTCGCATTTGACGCATTCCTCATCTTCATCAAAGGTAAAGGTTATGCCATCTCGTCCTGGTTTCCCATCCAGTCCTCGCGAGCCAGGAACTTTAAAAGAGGAGACGTTTCTATGAGTAACTTGGCAGTTACGATTAGGAAAAGAGCTGCAAGTGAGCTGCATATAACAACGTGCATTTTTCAGTTATTAAATATCATTGTGTGATCAATCCGACATCTATTAACACGATTAGTTAGAGTTATAACAAATAGCGTTAGTGATCTGGTTCAAATTGAATTGGCGCATAAATATTCTTTTATGAGCACAAAATGCGAATTGATGTGTGAATTGCATTTTCCAAAGAAATGGAGCTTCACTCGGTCAATTCGCAATTCCATTTTGGGTGGAGTGACCACGATAGAAGTTGACTTGCAATCAAAACTAATAGTGAAGTCATTTCAGTTTTTCAGCATGAAGAAAACGGAACCTCAATCATTATTTTAATTCCTATGTGCGGTGATCGTATACCCAATGTTGTGTTACCCGGATGCATAACCAGATGACCATTAACAATTCTGTACAGAAAATATGATCACAACGAAACTACTCGTGAAAAAGATTTAATATCTGAATGGCTCGTTTTCTGTGAAAATGGAATAGTTAATGCAGATGATGATGGTATCAGATAATGGAAATGATACGGGTGTATTGCTGAATTCGTAGCAACCGCAAGCTTACCTCCGGGTATGCCTGCATCTCCAGGAGCTCCTTGAGGTCCGGGAGGACAGTTACTCGGTTGTGGAGCACACGCTGAAATTGTTGATGCCTTCTGCACTCCTTAATAATATTCGCTCAATAGTTTTACCATATCATATAAATTGCAGCTGAGGCATATAAAAACACTACAGAAAGTATTTTCACGTCCATAGGTCATCGTTGTCTCTTTCTTATTAGCTGTCATAGTCTTTGGTGGATACAACCCTTCGTGGATAGTGGGAAGACAGGTTTTTTTATCAGCAAACACGAGAAGTTGAGGAATAAAAGAGAGAAATTGTCCTCGAAATTTTTGAAAAAGAGCTTGAAGACGTATACGAGAAGTTGATGCTTGGTTATGAAGATATTGCTGTCGAAGGGAGAAGAGATCAACTAACAGCAAACGGATTCGCCTGCCACTTGCGATGCACCATATCCGCTTTGACGTTTTTCTCTGATCAATGCCTCGAAAATGCTGAATTTACGTGGCGCTTTATTGCGAGATATTTTACGTGCCATTCGAACATTCATCACTTCGCTCCAAACATCGTTCTCGATCCCCTAAAATCATTGAAACTTTTCAGACGAATAAAGTTTGTGCCGCGAAATCGTTTTTATTTAAGTGAAGCTTCCAACAGAATTTCAAGAAAGCGACATTTGAATCGAACAAAGTCTATTCGCATCGCAGTGGATGCGAACCTCTTCGAAGGAATCTCAATTAATTAGATATCGGTAATGTCTACTGCGCATATAATCATTTCACTTATCTTCACTCTGTCAAGAATTTTCTCCTCTTCGAAACCAATGAAAATGGATATCACAATATACGAAATTACTGTAATATTCTTTATTGTGATATTTGGAAAGATGATGAATATTACAGGTAGCCTAAACTCTCTCTCAAAAGCGCTTTCTATTCATTTTAAGGCTGTTTTGCGTAGGTGAAATGAAATTGCTACTGAGTGAATGAGTGTCGTTTTGAAAAATTTGCGATGCGCGCTCCGAGATAGATTTCATTTTCGATGAGTTTATTAATGACGGTGATTAGTGTCCAAAAACATCTCATGCTTCTATACTGCACAGCTCAACGATATCACATATAATATTTTCTATTGCAAGCGTAAATTTTTTCTTGATATCGGATCATCTCGTTTCGGCTATTGATTTATCGATTGGTATTGATTTAAGTGAGAACAAGAATGAGGCATCAAAAAAGAGTTTGGTTTCAATGATTGCACCTTGAATTCAGACATCTCATCGAGCACTTCATAATATAGGCTATTGATATCTGTAAATAAATTGGCAGCAATAATCAACGACATCGCCACAATCGAGAAGAATCCACCGGATGCCAATCGTATCCAAAAGCATGTTTCCATCACTAAAAGAGTATACAGTTGAATGCCATTAAGATGACTTCATTCTTCTATTTCAAACTCTCGTCGACAAGGTGCTTAGTGATGAAAAAGGAAGGCTAATTTGTTAGTAGAAATGATTGGCAATGATTTCGAGCATTCCTAAGAGTGTAACCATAATGATGACGCTAACGAAGTTATAAGGCATCTTCAGGATGCATATAAAATTGTTTACTTCAAATAAGAAATTTGAAGGCTCCGTTTCCTGGGAACATCTCAGCAAACCCAATAATTCCTATAAGCCCAAAGGAATATTCCGTTCATCTGACTCACTAATAATTAGCCACTATAGTCCATCTAGGAGTCAATATAAATTACAAATATAATATGAGTAAATGTAGGCGAATGATATTGCACTTGCTAAAGCAGCTGCGTTCGCCACTGTGATATCTTTTTGAATAAAACGTCGAAAAGCTTCAACTATCCAAATGACTAGAAAACATTCAGAATCAGTGGAAGAGTGTAAAAATTGCGAGTATGAAATGAACTACTGAAATCACTTCTCATCAATGCAATATTTATATGAAAATCTGCGAGGCGATTATTAATCTGGAATTCGAAAGAAAAGAATTTTTAAGATTAGATAAGGAATCGGAAGATTTCTCCTTTTTTTTTTCATAGGGCATTTCATTATGAGCAAAGATTTGCTCCACACAATACGACGATCAACGAGATTTTTATCAGCTTCTGAGAACACGTTATCGCTGCATAGACTTGTATAATCTCTTTCAAGTAATGTTTCACTTCGCTTCTCTCTGCGATATTCGCTATAAAAAAATGTCACAATTAACAAATTTCAAACCCGTTCGAGAAGAAATCTAATTTTTTGAAGAAAGAGTTGAATTTTTTATGAATATTTTATTGTCGCATTTTGCGATAATAAAATGAAAAAAAAATTAAGCTCCCATCACAAAGCTTAAAACACAGCAATCCATTCAAGCATACCACTACGGCTATTTTTATTTGTTTTTGCAGCAAAAAATTAATTGGCTGCTGGACAGAACAACAACGGCAATATTATTGAGTCACATAAAGAAGAGCGCCGAAGATATTCAATGAACATAAGCATTCCTCAATTAGCTTATTTCATATATGCCCAACAAATAATAAAAACCTCACAACAACGTGTTATTTTCTAAACAACTTGAGTACTCGAATAAATCTCATGGGAAATATTCGAATCACTATGGACTGATCAGGGCAAAGTGAAAACTCAAGCGGTGAAAAATGCATCTCAATTTTTGGGCAGTTTAAAATCTCTGTAATTCAATTCAACACTTAGTAGCGATCTCAGGGTTTTTTGAAGGGGCCCATCCTCCAGCGTACATCATGCGCATCAAAATTAACCCAGTGGTTTCCAAGCTTAAATTCACGGTCGCGCAGACGGATAGACAGACAAATAAACACCGTTACAAGAAGTGAAAGATCATTTGCCATTGGTTGTATAGATGGGAAGGAGGCAAACTGATTCTGATGTGCTACAGCTATGCAGAATATAGGTATAACACTCTCAGTAAAAGATCGCAGCAGTGCACGAGGCAACGGTGCACTGAGGTACGATTCAAAGAACATTGCCACAGCTACACAACACCTGTGATGACTGTGTTAATGATGGCGAGTTTTGCTGAATAAAAATGAATCCGTCGTCCGACGTCTGCGGATTATAATAAATTTTCTCATATAGGCAAGCAGAGAGACGCACGAGCTAACAGATGAGTAAATAGTCAAGCAGGCATGCAGACAAACAGACAAAGAGGAGGGGGACGGAAGACAGACAGGCATATAAATAGACAGACAGACACAGTATCGGCCTAATCACCTTGCAAGCGCAAATTTTCACAAAGGAGGACGACAGGTGTCACAAACGATCACATGGAATAGGGTGAAAAATTTCCATTAGAGTCAAAATTCGTTGTGAAAATGAACATTAAAAGGGTTAATAGCCTCATAAAAGAAAATTAAGCTGAATGTCAAGTTGTTGCATAACTTCGATGAGAGAGAAAAATTGCTTATATTGAGAACAAAGCATATCAGCTTATAATGTGGAATGCCTCAATCGTGATAGAATCTCTTGTAACCTACTTCGCACCTAGCTCATCATGATAAATGCAGTGAATTTTGAATCGAGGAAATCGGTCAGTAATGGAACAAATCAGCGAAATCCGATGTGACAATCATCTATTTTAATATAAGCAAATCGCACATCTATACAACTTAGAGAAAGATATAATCGGGACTTATCCTGATAGTCAAACGGCCACTCAGCTGTTACACCAGAAAGCTAATTCACTTCCAATAATTCCAGAGGGAAACATCGAGTGCTTCATCCCTCAAAAGAATATCTGTTGGCATTTGTTGCGATAGAAGTTTCATTGTGTCTGTCTGTGTGTGTTATCTGTGAGGCTAGTGAATTATTTGCATAGTGAATTACTCTTTAGGCCGATTTTAATTTGTATTTTTGATATGACTATCTAGGTTTATCGTTTTTCCACGAAACCACTTTTCACACTCAATAAAGCGCCCACCGAATCACTCAGTCGAATATCACTTCTTATGGTTTCTCATCGATTCCTACGAATCCTCGAAGACAATGGGCCAGCATCACGCAGAATGAACGATAGGAAGCATTATGGCATAAAAACGGCCAATAATATGTGAGATGAGTATTTGGCTTGGCACCTCGAAGGAAATTTGTTCAGGGTGATAATGAACCTTACAGCGACGTGTTAACAACTTGCCACTGAAAGGGTTGGGTACTCCGAAAGACAGGCATTTGGTAAATGGAGCAAGAGATATATGGAATGAGGTTAGAGCAAATGATGAAATCAGGCTTCATGAACAAGATCTGGATAAATTCATGAAGTAGCTCATAGAAAAGTACAAGTTGGAATACCAGAAGTAATTGCAGCACCGCCTCTGCAAGCAGTTGATATGGCCCGTCTACGAAAGGAGGAAATTCTCTTTCTGTGAGTCAATGGATTATGTTTTCAGCAGCAAAAGACCAACTCTTCTAGGAAGAAAATCGCATATGTCATCAAGAAATGGTTGTGGCAACCAAACTGAGTTTTAACTCGATCGAACAATTTCTGAGATCAAAGAAACTGATGAGAGCAAAGTGACGAAGAGCAGAATATTTCCGACGAATCCCCGAAAAAAGATATCTCGTAGTTCGATATTCTTGAGCGATACTGACGACTGAAAGGTGTTTCATTGTGACATTCAAACAAACAATGATAACCTCAGTTGAGCACGCAAAAAGTTGAGCGTTAAGTAAGAACGTGGTAAGCTGATACTGTGCATTTGCAAATAAAACAACGCGGTAAAGAACACGACTAGGACCAGCGGAAAAGCTTGTCATAGAAGTTGATACAAAGTGTGCATTTGCAATGAATAAATATTTTAGCCAACGAGACGACTGATACAAATTTTCTGCAAAACGGTTGTTTCATTGCGCTTTTGCAAATTTGCATTGCATGGACGCATTATAGCATAATTGCACTTGTGCGTACCTCTTTCTATCTGATATTCCCAACCCCACAACACTTATAGTTATAGGTGTAAAACTAGGTGGATATGACAAACGTCGCGGGTAGACCTGTTATATCGCATTTGACGTTGATTAACCGCATGAAAATATACACAAAACATGAATACATGTATTTGTATGGGTTGGATATCAATTTTACGCCAATCACGCCGTAGAAAAGTAAATCTTCTATAGGAGATTCGTTGATGCTGTCTGATTTACCTAAGAGATTGAAGTGCTATTCATATATTTCACATGCTTGATAGCACTAAGCCTGTTGGTGAATGCATATTGTGCTGGCTTCTCCCATAGACTCTCCTGCTCGTTTGCTTCATCACTTCATGCAATACTGGTAAGTCGAAGTGATTAAGTGTCTACAGCTGTGGAAGGAAATGGAGTGTCTTTGAAAGCGATCAAGCCGCAAAAATGACCAAATATCAAAACCGATGATTTTAAAGCCATCATATACATATCCTGCTACAAATTGGGCAGTCGAATTTAAGACTGGTAATCAGTCAAAAATACTGAACTCTCAAAACACTAGATCTTGTCCATAATATGAACAATCAGCCAATCACTCAGATAGTTGTGAGATCAGACGATCTGCGTCGAGCGGAACGAATGCGTAATATGCACAGACGAGTGGAAGCAGAACAAACGATTTGGAAAATGGCAGAATAAAAGAATGTTTCGCAAAACATTCGTAAATGCATTTGGCTCGGTTGAAAATTCGATGGTTTTTAATTCACTGAATTGGTTGATTTATTATTCGGAATGATGAAAGCAGATATCCTGCGTGCTCGGCTTGGTGCTTTATACACTTAGCAGTAGCTATTTCTCAAAGAGGAAAATTCATCGATCTTCACTAGAAGAGATCTCGATATAATTTAAACAATTTTGAGGCTTTACTATAGACTCTTTCCTTTACACTTTCGACGTTTTTCTGCAACGAAGTGGATTGCTCCGAAATTTTGCGGTTCAAACGAAAAACGCACTATAAGCAAAGTGTTCTCTTCATGGTTGCAACAACTATATGAAGTATTCGTCAATGACGTCAAACTCTTTTGATTCCTTTTTAATCATTTGTATGTTCAGAACATCTGTTATGCGTTGAATGAGCTGATCTTCATTTATTTCTTGAAGAGATACGGGAAGTGCTCGGAGGAAAAAGGCTTTATGCGGTTCTCGACCAGTCATCCCAACCAACCTTACGTCTTAGCGATGAATGTGACATGAGTTCTGGAACGTATTTATTAATTGGTGGCGCTATGTCAAAAATGACTCGTCTATGACGATGTGAGGAAGAAGATGGATTTAAATTTTCTCGTTTGCTCCATTCAAGTCGCAACTGCTTTCAGTTAATGTTGCTGCGATGGATCGCTGATGCAATTTACTATTTTCATTCCAACTTATGCCCAAATGATTTTTTATCAAATTCAGATCAAAGAACACAGGTGAAGATCTTTCTATCATTCCCAATCGGCTTGCCCATATAGCCACATGCGTCTTCAGGAAGGAGTTTAATTAACCATTCCTCATGTAATGTGCACTTCGCGGTTTCGAATTGAGCCGGTGGAAATAAGAAGGTAGCACAGTTAATAATTGAAGAAACATGTTTTTTTGTGCAATTGGCTTGTGGTCTTAATTACCACATTAATTCAACAGATCACTCATATTTCAATGCAAATGCTTTTAAAGCATATTGATGTCGCTTTTCAATATAACACGAGCATGAAAAAAAAAAACGAGTACAGATATGAGTGGATTGAACGATTTCTTATGGAATTGATCACAAATGATTATGATAATGCAGTGATGAGAAGTGTGTAGGACGATGAATATTCAGCTTTCTTTGAGGAATCCCTTTTTTCTTTTAGCTTGAGAGACCACTCCAGACATTAAGAATTTACTGATTTCAGTTCAACTTGTGCCCAAAGGGGAGCGGGAAGGATGAGGGGAGTGGAGAGAATTCCCTCAGAGTCTTCATAGACGACGAGGTGACATCATCACATTAATTATCGAGTTTTTGCTGTGAAAAATGGCGCAGAGCTCATTTGCAGACAAAATATTCAACGTTTTTGTAATCGTATTTTGTGAAATTCATCCTCTTTCATGATTTAACTCTGTTTTTAAATCAATTGATTTTTGAGATCGGTTGGCTTATTTAGTTCGGTTTGGATTTTTGGTTTTTTGGTTCTTTAAATGATATTTCATATCCGATCGCAATACTTTTACAGATCGGATAACGTTTATGATATCGATCTTTCTCATCTCACCTTTCGCTAATTTTTTTTTGTGATAGCCTCTCTTATGTTGTATTCTGCACATATAACGATTCAAACACAAATTCCAACCAAAAGTTTTCTGATATCAGCTAACTTTCAGTCGCCTTTTGCCTCTGAGATGAAGATATGCTAGATTAGAAGGTGCTTAACGATTTTTTAAAATACAGAAGCATTGATGACTGAAATCAAATGATTGCTGCGTTTCTGAAGTTTTTCTTTACACTCCTCTCGTATTAGTGTGCATCGTAAAGCGTTAATGAAACCTTTTTTGAGCTGCACACACTTCGCTTAGTTTTTTAATTGATTTCGTTTCTTCCGCTGTACTCATCGCTTCCTGAACAGCTTCGTTTACATTCAAGACATATAGCATCCTTCAGAGGTGAAGCAACCAATCTTGCTTCCATAATGTAACCCATCTTAAACACTAGTTTGCAGTTTCGTGCACAACTTAATTTAAAGGAAAATGCTTGAAATTCTGTTCATATATAGCACTTTTCCTCGTAGAATTTACAAAAATCAGTCAACATTGAACATCTCATCCTAAAACAATCCAAAAATGAAAACACCAATTTGGAGCCATCAAAACCAAAATTCATGATGAAATTTCCCTACTATCTCAAAAGGTTATCGAAAAATTGCATAAATCGAAGCGCAAAATTAATACACATAATTTAATCATAATACTGCACAACTCATGCAAGTAGCGTATTTGATTCGCTGCAACTTTTTTTTTTCAGAGGAGTTTTATTTCTCAAAAATTTTGCAATTCCATTCAATCTCAAATTCAGTTGTTCAGTCTCACTGCCTACTTGATCGATCTGCAAACTTCAAGTCACTTCGTAATCAAAATCTGCAAGAAAAAGCTAGTGAAGCTGCTATGTATGATGATTATCTCACCTAGCAACGCAATAGATAAACCATTCGCTCACTTCCGCATACTTCGGAAATAAAGCTCTTAGCGAGCGGTGTATTGGTGAGGGCGCATTCCTTGCCATTGTAGTTGTTATCATCCGTCTTGAGTGTTTAATGTTATAGATGCTTCATCTTGCTGATTAACTCCATTCCAAGCTACAGAACATCCGCTTTTTGCAATTACCTCATATTAGAAAAGATCGCATTCGACTTGATGTCATACTTTTGTTAACGCTCACTTCGTATAGCACAATTTCTAAACAATAAAACCCGATTGCAGGAACTAAAGCCTGCTTCACGTTTCTCAGCTTTTAGAAAGGATCCTGTACGGCATGAAGATATTTAGGATGTTGTCTTACAACGTTGGAGGGGTGTGGGGCTACAATCTACTTCAGGAGATGAGCAAGTGAAAACGTCTCGAAGAAGAAAGCGAGCGGTATGCAAATATTCACTGACGGGCATTGTGATAAACGTACGACGCTTCTGAGAGAATTTCTTATTCTCTTGAATTTTTTTCGAACTTCTTATGCCCTAAGAAAAGGTTTGCATCGGTTAGACATTCTTTGAGAGAGAAGGATTTCTCATCGATTATGTGAAGAGACTTTCCTCCGTTTTTGCTGTGTGTCGTGGGCGAATGTGTTCGATCAACACTGAACAGCGGAATTTTATTCAAAACTTCTTTTCAGATGGCTGACGCTGATCAAGCAATTCGTCAAAAGCGTTTTAAGGGAACCAAAAGAGCTTCAAAAAGCGATTTGCTGAAAATTTTTACGGAGGATATATAATTGATTGGATTTACACTCGAACAAAGACTCATAAGAATTTGTGTAAATGCGTTGTTGAGGCTATCTTTCTGCTCCAATTACGATAAATATAAAATTTCAACTGACGTTGCGATGTTCGACAAATGAATCGAAAGGGAAGGGTGGAGGAGGGGAATGAAAACGTGCAAATGAAATGATGGATTCATTTTTTGTGCACTTTCTTGGATGAGACGGATAGGAGACGACATTTGCAAGCAAGTATTTGATCACATCAGATTCGCTTTCACACCTAATGAATATTGCTGATACAATCAGCGTCTGGTTGTGAAAAAGGCTCCTCATCCATTCTTCAATCCTGCTTTTATTTGTGTAAACGAGTTGGTAATATTATCATTTCTTCCATCGCGATTTCCATTAGTACGTATCTCCGAACTGCAAATATTTTCATTCTATTTAAGCGTATCTTTCATTTTTGAAAATATTTTTGTCGAATTTTTTGCTGCAAAACTCTTCTAAAGATTAAAAGAATTGCTTGAGTGGATTCTACAGCCATTTTTTCCACTAATAATAATTTTTGAAAAGATCTGAAGTTATTGAATACATAAAAAAGTTCATCCAGCAATATCAAATATGTTGTGATGTAAAATCATTTAAATATTGTTATATAAAGCATTTTAACAAGCATATTTCTGCTTCGATTGCTGTACCTCCACTAATGAATTTTTCAATAATCAAAGTCAGCGACAAGAAGAAGAAGCATCGAATCGAGTCTATTGAATGCGTCCATTTCTTTGATATCATTTAACAAGAAACCCCCTTCACATATCAATTATAACCATGCTCTTTCACACTTTCTGCTTGCTTCACGGTATGCAATCACATATGCAGATTTCCCACATATTCTCGTTCAAACTGAAATTTATTCATTGCAAAAATCAACGCACTTTTGCATTTGAATGCTAATTCTTCAATTTTGCCCCACAAAGTGCGTTATGCCTTCGTCCCATCCGTATATGTGTTTGTGTGTTTGTGATCGTTATTTTCAATCCCAATACAAACAAACTAAAATTGCGAGTTTTGATGGGCTCAGTTTACACTAAGAAGAAACTATATTGAACAGTCTGTGGCGTTATACTATCAATAGCCCTTTCTTTCACACTGATTGAGTTGCAATAGGGCGAAATTTTGTGGAGGAACTTTGTGAGCAGCCAAGTTGATTTAAAAAATGGAGTTATTATTTCCGATTTCTTATCATTTGTTGGCAATTTATGGAACTGCTTGGTTAGGAGAAAGGAGGGATGCAAAATCGCACACCGTACCATCTGGTTTGCCGCGTTCGTTATGCCATCTGCTTCATAAAAACCGATGGATTTCCTCATTCTATTGTCGAAGGTTGTTAGTAGGATGAATTATGTTGTGACTTATTCATGGTTTTTGGGAATAACGCGTTTATTTAACTGCAGGAGACGGTCATTGCCACTTTGCTCTTTGAAAAACTTCGCTACCTGTTTGATTGCGAGATAATCTTTGCACTGCGGATTATAGATGGTTGTGTTGAAGCATCACTGAAAATAATACGGAGTAAGGCACAGTGAAAGCAGCGCGTGATAGCTGCTACCACGTCAGGTGTTGTTCTCTGTAAGATGAGAAGCCGCTAAACGCGCACCCGGATACGCATTTTCCTGCAACGTAGCCACCATCACACAAAAATTCGAAGTGTTGCATAACGAACAAGCAAATAGACATGAGCCATTAACGCAGAGGGGAGGAGGAGGTAGCGAAGAGGAAGGGTAAAGGAATTTCTTCCTTTGCAACAAGCAAAAGGTGGATTGAAAATTTAGCCTATTCAATGGATTTTACAAATCAGGTGATGCTGACTATCCACCCTAGACATAATATCCCTCTTGCAATCCTTTATAACAACTTATCAAAGCACCCTTCAGGAACAATGAACTTCAAAGAAAGCAATTTTTAAGGAATGCTGCTCGCTACTACAAGTCTCAAAGCTAATACTGCTGCAGAAAATTTGCATATTGCGTATAGCAGCTACAGTCTCAATTATTCTTGAACGAACAATAGAAAACTTGTCAGCTCGTTGATTTGTTTAATGAAATATTAGTGATCTTCTCCAGCCTCGTATATAATTGCAGGATGACATCTCTGTCACCTGAAAAACAGCCATATTTCCCAACTGTACCTTCGCATTTTTGTTCTCCAAGAGGACCAATTTGGCTTCCTTACCAAACAAGGTGAAGCTGGAGAAGTGGAGCTCAACCAGTAGAGCTTTTACGAGACAAACTTGCGAAAGCACATGAAAAGCGTTTAGCCCCTGCGTCTGTATACCTGACACGTTTTGATTTGCTGAAGAAGCTTTTTAATTCTCTCCCCTATACAATATTCTATACTTCTCCCTATGCTGGTTTTCGAACTGCTATTCAGCTCTTCACTTTCTCATATCTCTTCGCCTGCATTTATTCTTTTTCAGTCGTTTTTCTTCTCAACTTCCGGCCTTCGCTGAATTCGTATCTCAGCGTATCAAATTGCAACAAATGTTTCTGAGACGCCTCAAGACTGTCACGGCAAAACCTATTCATCCTCCCTTGCACATAGTGTCTATTGCAAAAAGTATCGTTAACTCATTTAAAAACATTTCGGGCATCGCGATTCATCGGCAAACTTTGCTCACTCAATTCACCATTCGCTTCTCTCACAACAACACGTTTGTTTTTTTGCTTATTGAAGCTAATTGCTCCGATGGTTCCAACCTACTGTATTTTCAACCCACTCGTTTATCGCTGCTCCTCTAGCAACAATGGTATAAAGTCTCAAAGAAGAGCTGCTAGCAGCTCGACACTACCATCCTTTGTACTCCTTCTAATTTGTCGGCATATTTTGGTGATAATTAAGTCAGAAATTCTATACTTTACGTTCTAATATACGACAATGAACAAGAGCTTACTTTCTGTCATTCATACCGCACAAGAGGTTCATTTGAAATGCACGAGGAGCTGAATTCCGATCGTACGAGCTTCAGTTGGCTTCATGAGCCAAACAGCTAAACTTTCTTTTTACAACACATATGTGTGGTGAAAAAGAAACAGAATTTCACATGTCACCAAATAAACAATTCCGCTCCGACAACTCAACCGAATTAGGACATACCTTTCAGTGAGAATGCAGACTTGTTTGCTTGTTCCATTCAGAACTTTTGAGTACTGTAGGTACGGAGTTTTTTCTCTTCCTTCTCTACTACTCATATTTGAAGTAACGTTTAATTACTACTTAGTATGAAGTTTTTCTCTCCCTTCCACCCTTCACTGAAATTGACCTAAGATCTCAACCTCCACCTCAACCCCAACCTCCAGAAGTGAAGAGAGGGAACTGAATGGAGAAAAAGAGATTTTCTGCATCTCTGCATCGAATACCGGAGCTGTATGCTCGCGAGCAATGAAAAGCAATAGGCGTTGCTTAGCTCCTAACTTGGCTATATAGCGCACTCGTATTGATTAACTGCATCGGGCGCATTCGTAGAATGAAGCTGCATTGTGCGGCACTCAACATCGTTTGCGTCGAATATTCGCTCTCATCCGCATTATTCTCAATTTTTTTCCAAATAATGTTATGAAGTGTATTATGCCGCAGAAATTTGCACTTTAAACAATATGAAAGGTTTGTGTGCTTTGAGGCATTTATAAACGTCATTTCTTGAGCATTTCTGTTGTGTTACTGCAAAAATGCTTTAAGAGGCATTGCGAAGAGGTATCATGACGCACCTCTTTCTTAACGTCGTTGTCCTCATCAGGGACAAATGGGTCACAACCACTGAGATTCCCCACCCTGTAACTGAAATTTTTCGAGGTTTTCACTTCCCTTCAGGAAATCCTCTTGAAATTTAGGAAGATATAAAAAAACAAGCTCCTTTATCTAAATTTGTCATCAAGTCCTCAAGTTTAGGAAAAGCTGTAAATTTTTGATTCGCTTGCACATCAGATTCGAATCAGCACTCCTTTACCGATCGGTACCTCGTCGAAGAGACTCATCAGAGTATTTCTATCATTTAGTTGACCAGTAAGCCTCCAACTTTCTTGATAACAACTTGCGTGATAAAAACAATAAGCTTATGGCACTGACTATTTCACTCATCTTCACTCAAGTCACTCAGTGCACGTATTGTGCGAGTGAAGAGAACTGCGTTAAGGCTTATCGCTTTATCTTCCATGACACTCACCTTATCTTATCAGCATGCAATCTTCGTGATTTATTCTTTCTATACTGCTGCATATCAATAAAATTATGTTTCGAATGCCTCCAATAAAGCGACAGTGTTATTTGTAGATTGCGTAGTTTTTCGACCACTTGCATTGATCATAAGGGAATTTAGAAGCAAGACCCTCTTAATGCGGCATGTTTTAATGAAAACGCTTCTGCGCAAGACGATATCATCCGATCAATCCGAAACCGCAATGCATCTTCATTCACTTTTTATCGCATTATTAGCTACAAGCATTGCTAACTTTTGCCTGATGTCTGTGTGCATCTATTTGCCTGACACAAGCTGAATCTGTCCTATTCGTTATTGCGCACTCTGCGAATGTTTCATTATGAAAGATTCAGTCGCCGAATCCCATCTGGAATCAGCTTCATGTTCAGTTCTATCTCTAATGGAAGGGCCAAACTATTCTTCATTCTTTGACCATATGATTTCCACACATCGTATGAAGTGGGAAATGAACAAAGCGTCTTTGATCTTTGTTAATAGTTATAATAAGCCGAACGTCTTTCAATTAAGTTTACATTACGCAAGCATAAATATACTGCAATGATTTAGATCATAAGAATTCATGCGTTTGTGTTGTTTACTAACCACTTAAACAGCTAAGTACAAATTGAATGTTTTCTATTACCGTTTCTGGATTTTTTAATTTGATCGTATATGGAGGGAATTGGAAACTATGGCCAACAAGTGGAACTCAAACTTATGAAACCCTATGGATTCGAGTTACCTTCGCTGAGGTCGTTTGGCTTTCCATAATGCTTCACAATAATATCAGAGCATGTTTAAGAGATTAGTATCATATACATTAAGAGACAAGTAATATATATATATATGTATATAAATTTCTACATCCAATTGAAATATACATTACCGAATCACTGCAATATTTGCGATACTGTAGTGATACGGTAAAATGCAGACAGGAGTATATAGAAATGGCTCATTTGCCCTCTTTTTTCCGTTATACTTTCCTCGCTCCAGCAACACAGCTATCCGAGTGTCACTACATACGCAACGTGCATTCAACGTGCAGTGACGCACCCGTTGTACAAAAACAACGCCCACCAATTCAACGGTCCGTCATCACTTCAAACTTTTATGCGCGTAAAAGCACACTCGTTTTTCATCGTCTCTGCCTCTCTCTTCGTTTTGCGAGTAAAATTTTTGTTTGGTACAGGTCTTTATTTAGTTCGTCCCCAATAAATCAGATTTATTCGTCAAAATGTTTTCTCTTATAGAACTTTGTTATCACTTTATTCGTTATACTCTAGCCTTATTGCTTTGTCGCTAGCTTACATATTAAGCTGCTGGATTAATGGTGTTTCACATATGATTTCTTTTTTCGAATTTTGTGTAGTCTGCTATCGGCTACTCATGAAGTAGATTTTATCACATTACGCCTCTGCTATAGGTAGACTGCTGCAAAAAAAAAACATCCGACTATCGAAAAGACATCCTTTAGGAGCTGTCGCTCATACATTTGCGCTTTTGCAAATACGCATCTATACAGTGCATTTTAGCCATATCCTGGTCGTTCATATGTGTGTATCTTGCATTTTTGTTGCGAAAACTATTAAAGCCATTCTTGTAAAATCCGGCTGTCCTCCTATAATAACTTTCAAGTTGATTCATCAACTTTGCAAATGCTTGCAGATATCTGAAAGGACTTCAAAACTGCAAGAAATCTGCATCAGACCAAGTCAGTTGCAGAGTGACGATCCGTCAATTCAAGTACGGATGCTTGACCGTGCTTGATTATTTGGCATTTTGTGATGCTGGTTGCTGTGTTGAAGAAATGAGAAAGCGCATATAGAAACTCGAAAAAAAAATTGCTGCATTGGAAGAATTTGTGCAAATTTTCGTCTGTTTTTACTGTCTCTGAAATCAGTGCGACTAGGCTGCAAAGTTCGGATGATGAAAAACGCTTTGCTTTTGTACACGCTTCGATTATTGCGGAAGCATTGCGCTATGAGATGGCAGAGACTGATTATAGCGATGTACAGCAGGCGTGAACGAGTGCAATACCGCGTAGCAGCCATGTGATACTACATCAGGAAATAAGGAGCTTTGCATACCTGCATCCTCCACCTTTGGCTACAGCATAGTGAGCCTAAATGATGTGAGTGTTCACCGAAAAGACATATACCATATGCAACGTTCTTGTTGATTCGTTTGCATATCACCTCGGGAACTGATTCAGTCCCGTCGTCTGTAATAAAGAGAAATCCTCATTGTAACTCCTTTGTTGCAGCTTCAGTTTTAGTTTTAATTTTAGAAAATAAAAGCCTTCAACAATTCGCATAAAAATTACTCTATAATATTCACAGTTCATCGCAAAGTTTATAGAATGAATGCAAGAATGAAACAACTGTCAAATGGAAACTTGTCTCATCCAAAACTTATCATTTCCACATTTTTGGCTGCACAATCTCAGCAATCTCGATCTGTACTTTAAAATTTAGGGAATCGCTTGCAAAATAATCTCACATTAACTATGGACGTCTTTTTTAATTTCCGGTTCACCAGCATCGTTTTGAAAAAGGAATAATTAATTTTATTTCGTGGTCGTTTGCAACATATGCTATCCTCATCCTGTTTTAACGACAAATTTCCAACTAAGATTGCTGTAAAAAATTTCATCCAAAGAAG
Organism: Toxascaris leonina; assembly: GCA_022844705.1. Classification (NCBI taxonomy): domain Eukaryota; kingdom Metazoa; phylum Nematoda; class Chromadorea; order Rhabditida; family Ascarididae; genus Toxascaris; species Toxascaris leonina. The sequence continues at coordinate 13,434 of JAARMF010000374.1, read as the reverse complement.
TGCATCATTTTCTATCGCCTTGTCTAATCTCTATCTTAACTACTTTTTTCAAAGGTTTTCGGAAATGCGAATTCATGTGCAATAATAGAGGAAATTAATTTGCTTTTTATTCAAATCGTTATTCAAATTTTCATTATTTTCGTTTTTCATTTTTAATAGTTTCTGTCATCAAAATCAATAGTCGACAGTCATTCAGAGAATTTTCTAATCTAATACGCTTCAAAATGTTATCCTCCGATTAAATAACGTCAATGAGTCATCGTTTATAGGATGAATCATACATCTATTTATACAGCATATGAGGATGATTATGCGTGATTATGTAGCATATTCTCGAATGACATTAATAGCTCACGAATATAGCAGAGCGAAGTCTCTAATGATGTTACACATCCCCTCAATGATATTTATTCCGACTTCTAAATGATTTGAAGTGATTATCGATTGTCTCTTTTATTCTTCATATTCAAATATAAAACACTGATTTTTATATTTCGAAATTAGTTCTTAGCATAGTCACTTCAATAAACCCCTCAAGAATTGCATTCAAAATTCCTCACTGATGAAAAATAAAATGAATTGAAATAGAAGGATAGAAATATTTATGGGATTATTTAACATTTAGACATATAATCCGTGTTGCCTCGTTCATTTTGCACAGCGCTAAGTTTTCTGCACACTATTTTTAGATAGTCAAATTGCATTGTCGACGTTTTAAATCCTCAAACTTCCGGTGATTGGTGCCGTCAACCAATAAAAACTCATACACACTATGGCTGAGTGGTAATGCACATAGACTCATCGCATCTACGCACGAGTCACTTGCTCATCTATACAGTAGCGGAATTTGGGATTTTCCATCGTCTTTAGCTAAACAGCAGTTTCGGATATTTCAACAAGTTGCTATAAATTGTGGAAGTGAATCACTAAATAGGTCTTTTCAAAACATGTTTAGTACAGTTGTTTGTTATATTGAGATCGTCCACCGACCGGTGTCAGTCCGCCACCTTTATAATAAGCTCAATCCATATGCCGATGACATATTCAGAAGTCATCACACGGTCATCTGAGTCCAAGCCTACCAATGAAGGTTGGCTGCAGTATAAGATGTTATAAAAGCCACAAAATGAGGTAATGTTTCTAGATCTGCCGCTATTATTATTTGATGAAGATGTAGAAGCCTTATTGTGGCTATTTTGTTGTGAGTGGGTATCATGTTTCAGGATTACTAGAGCAAGGATTATTCATCATACAAACACATAGTTGTTTATTTCCGGATTCATATTTTCAATCGTTTCGAATTTCCACTGTAAAAAAATCTTCCTTTGTTACATTATATGACTATTCTGTTATGATCACCACATTACTTATGGCCTTATATATATATATATTTATTTATTTATTTATTTGTATATTTATATATATAAGTTAGTTATACAACTGATGTACTGTACTATTTCCAATAGAAGTCTTACGTCCGTATTTTTCGGAAGACTCGAATGGGGTTCACCATTTTTGACTGTCATATTTGTTCGCACTTGGTGTTTACGCACTTGGTGTTTATGTGTGGGGTAGCATATTAAACTAAGAGTACGAGAGAGATCTCGATGTAAACTAGCAATTTTATTTCTTGACTATAGGTGTTGTTCGGCGAAGCTTATATTTATGGGAAACCTCTCATTTCTTAGTGGCAGCCCATCATTGAGCCTCTACTTCAGACGAATTTATTTTTTCATATACAAATAAACAAATATTCATAAATATATTCGTCTTTTGCCGCGTTTCCTTTATAATCTCAGCATCCAATTTCAACATTGCATTTTCAAATCCATGATGACATCCATCCATCCTTTCCCATATCTGTGTTTGTCTAAGTGACTTAATCTTTGCGTCGTTCATGGCCGCATCTTTTAAAATGGTATTTTCCATGTTTGGTGCACTTTCAAATGTTCATATTTTTCCCATTTCTGCATATCGTCGGTATTTTCGTTTGTGATATGAAGTATAAATATTCTTCAAATATTAATGCAATCAAATATTTTTCACTTTTATAGACTGCGGAGGTTGTTTCGACAGATGATGAATGCACAACCAATAAGGGTTCAACGTTTTAGAATTATCAGCCTCTGGGACGGAGTAAAGCGGAAGGTTGACGATTAACTGAAATTATTTCGTGTCTAAACTATCCTGTGAGAAGGGATAGTTTTAATGTCCTGAACGAAATATTTGATCATTGCTATCGATGCCTCTAAATGCTATCTGGCTTGATATATCGAACTTCGTCGATGATCTTTCATAGCACTTTCTTGATTTCGTTAATCACCACTGAGATCGAAAAGTTTTTATCACAATGAGCATAAATATGGGAACTTTCTGCAAATAATCGTGTGCGGTCTATAGAAGCTGCTCAGAGTCTAGCTTTGATAAGTATGAATTGCTATGCCTAATTTACTTGAAGGTGACAAGTTCGACATTTCATGCAGTAATTACTTCCAGTATCATTTCCACTGATTAATTTCTGTCAGTTATGATCTATTTGTTAATATTCAATGAGTGAATACTTACGCATATTCTTGTTGACTGAAGTCGATCAATAATATCGTCATCGAATGTGTTCCCCTATTAGAACTTCTCTCTGTTCTGTATTTCTGGTCATTTTTTCACGCCGTTTGGCGTTCTGAGCTTTAATAGTTTTTACTCGAAACACATTCGCTAGTCACCGTTTAATTTAATATTTAAACAGCTTGCAGCACATAATTCATCGTTTTCGAGAGTCATACTCAAAGCTTTATACCACTTCATTTAATTCTCTAAATTGCATCAGCCTTAAACTTCTTCAGTATTGAACATTTCTGACCAATTTGGTGAGAGGTAATGAGTCCACCGCCGAACTCATAACTGTTTTTTACCCATATTGCGTTCAGTGTCGGTTTATTTGTTTTCTTCAACCGTTTCCTCTGAACGAGGCATTTCGCAGATTATGCACACTGCCAAACAACCATCTTTTGTTTCATCTATAACAGTTTCATTAAGAACAGTTATCATCAAATTAGTGTCAAATGATTAGTCTATCAGACGATGCACACTGATATGATATTCATAGTATCGTAAATTCCACCTCAGTGGTGATGTGCTGGGCTAATATAACTGCTGTTAACTGTTTATTGTTATATGTTGAATTTACAGGCATTTTCCACTATAATTTAATTCTGCCAGAGGGTTCACTGGGTTGATATAATTCCCACACACTGATCTGTATGAATGAGGATGGTCATCGGAGTTCGAACCTGTTTTTACTCCCATTTGACCTGTTTTTGCAACTTTTTCAGTCGCTTTCACTTCCTACTCAACTTTTTTTTTTATATGATAACCTTCCATATTTTTCTCAAACCAAAAAATTCACTCGTTAAAATCCAACAAATTTTGCTGCCATTGAGAACCTCAAGCTGGGTTATTACATCCTTTCCATGCGCCAATCCAACTATATTTACTTCCGCCATCCATTTTTGAAAGTAATTTAATATATTATTACTAAAGTTTCTAATGCTTTTTATCACCATGTGATGACCGAAAGCGCTTATATGGCTGAATATGAATTTCTTGTCGTAATCGATCTCTGTACAGCATAAGCACTTCACACAGATTCTCAACAATGGTTGGACATCTCTTCTTCTACGAGTACTGTATTCGAACTGATAGGAGGTTATATTAATGTAAACACGGTATTTGCGATTGGGTGACCTGTATCCACGCAACCTACTACCGTACTAATCATTCAATCATCCTTCAGAATTCGATGATTTTGATGCATTTAATTTCAGAAAAGATCCCTAGCTTAGCTGAAATTTCGGATATTCAAGACTCAATTCTTCTCATCGTTTATCGATGAATTTCTGCAAAATTTAACGTTGTGAAGTCGCAGCAATACTACATTTTGAGTGGCATACCCGAATGCTGCAGTACTGAGCTTGGTTGCAGTAATTTTAAGTTCTCAGTCAAACAGTTTGTGTTTTGCAGCATTATTAATTCTGGAATGAAATTGGTAATATGAATAAATAATAGATTGAGAATGTGCACCGTAATTTAACTATTGTGGAGTAGTAAATAATGTGGTTGCGTTATTAGGTAATATATTTCTTCGTAAATATATATGTTCGTACGCATACAGCAGGAGTGCTGATTTGCAGTTTTTACTTGTTGTTCTTGAATGTTTAGCTGCGCAGTTGCAATTGCAGTACATGCGTTCATTTGAGTCTTGAACATTTCCTCGTCTTTGTGCAGTTGTTCTCTTGATAGTATTTTTTTGAGCGGTTGGTTTTCATAAGCGATGGATCATTCACAACCTCATATCACTTCCCCACCTTCTCGAAACCTAGCCACTTATTGCGATCGAACATTATGGCTGTTTACACCCTACTCTTTACGACCTTCACAAATCGATCGTCCTGACGTGAGGCGTTAAACTTCGCTATAACAGCATGTCCAATGGGTTCAGGTGTTGACGAGAGAGTGCGAGGTGAGAAACGAGAGAGGCGAGTTATCAACGAGGAGGCAAGCAAAGAGTATGGCGCATAAGAAATCTCGGCAGAGTGGTCTCTACGACACTGCACCCTCAGTTAACTTCTTCACGCCGTCGCCCGACTACTGCTTCGACCGAAGTGACGAGAATAGCCAGTCGACCGTCGTTGAAAAAATGGGTTCGCGCCTTGATGGAGTACCGCCGCATATCTTCGAAGCTACATTAAGTGAGTTCTTTTTGTTTGTAGCGATAAGTTTTTTTTAAAACGGTTTTACGCTGGAAGTTACACTGGTGCGTGCATGTGGGTCGAGTGAAACTTGTTCATTTTTTCGTTTATGGTGTCTTATGACTTTATTTGACCTACCTTTCAAACACGAAAATTTTGAATTCCCCTGGTGCGAGCGAAGGTGAACACGAAGGGCTTTTCAAGATATTCCTTTTTTCACTGAGTCATGGAATCAAAAGCGAAATGTTGCAGCCACATCTGATAGTTATTTTGATCCTCGCATCATCAGTGAACAACATGCAAAGGGCACACCCTCTAAACGGCTCTGATTATGCAGCAGCTAAACATAACATGCATGCTTTCCGACAGTAAATTTCTTCAAAAAGAAATAAAAAGGCATCTCTTGTTTCTTCTTCAGACTGTGGATAGTCTTCATGAAGGAATCAGCTGCGAAATATCCAACCTCATCGGAAAATTCAAAAAACAGGCCATTCGCTTGCGTTAACGTTCTAAACCTATGTCATTAGTCATCGATAAATAATGATTGCGCTTTTTTCATTATTTATATTATAAGGCCAAAACAAAAAATTGCAACGACGCATTTTTTTCCTCATAGTAGACGATACTGAAAATGCATCGGGATGTAAATAAATATTTTGAGACTACCGATGCTTTTGGGTTGTTATATGAATGAAGAGTATTCTGATTTTGATGAGTATTTATGATCGATTCTTTTATTGTCTTAAAAATTTGATATTGAATGCCTCTAACTTTGTTCTCTCTTCTTCTTTTTTTTTTTCACCTTGTCGTTTGTTTCTCCCCTCTCCCTTCTAATTGCGTTAACTGCCTTCATTTATTACTAACAAAGTTAACTGGACAGTAATAATTATGTCTGCCTACTTAATTGCTTCTTATAAGTATGCAAAAAATAACATGAAGGTGATTTCTGCAAAGTAAAAGTTGTAACTTTTAGAGCGTCGAATGATAGTGGGATTTTTATAGATCATTTTTAACCTTTTTATCGAACAGTTATTGATCGATATTGATCGATTAGGGTGGAAAGTGAAAATGTTGTTATATCCTTTGATAGGTTTTTTATATTTGACCTTGGCCTGTCATTTAGAGGTTTTCCTTCGCGTAAAGTTTATTGGAAATAAACCTCTTCTGATAGCCTTCATTGTTGGATCGCCGGCCGAACCGTACAAGACGACCGAACATTCCAATTTTTTATACCTTCAGTCAAGAAATCAAAATTCCTCGATTCCCACCTACAAAGCACGACCTTCGTGAGGTGAAATGGTACAGAAAAGGGGAAGAGGACGAGGGGGATGAGATGAAAAATGTAGAAAGTTGCATATGGCCAGATGACCAAAGACCGAATTTGACCGAAGTGGCCATGAGGACAAGGGAAATGACCGAAATTGCAAAGTCTGTGCTTCGTAGAGACCCCAGCGAAGGTAGGGAAAACATTGAGACGGGCAATGCATTGTGAGTGGAAGCCGGAAAGTTCCACACACAACAGCTTCCATTGTTTGTGATGGCTAAGGACGTTTAGTCGAACGATTGAGTAATAAGAAATAAGACTGCCTCTTATTGCAAATTCGTTTAAGTGATATCTGGTTTTGCGAGGAAATGCATCATGGACCAGACTCACCATCGGTTAAAAATAACTATTTTGCCTAATTAACTTCCAGACTATCTATAAGTTGAAATAATTTTAAATAATGAAGTATTCGATGATAGATAAGAAATAAAACGTCGAACCTTTTTGTTCAGTTCGCAGGGCGTCGGTTTCCATTACGCAGCCATTACTCCAAAGTCATTTTTATGATAAATAAAACGCTCAGAGATAGCGAAATATTTCGAGTATTTTTTCTCTCATCGAACGATTATCGATCTATCGAATGCTGTTGCGACATTTTGCTGCATTGGGTCCATTATTGCGTTTCGACTGCAAAAGGGCTGAAGAATTGAGAATGTCGATGATTTTCGTGTGATTTGTTTTGTATAGATCACCGCTTATAGAATGCCCTGATTGCGATGATTTTTTATTGATTCATAGTACCCTTAGTAGTAATTCTTAGCACTAAACATTCCAGTTAGTGGTATAAGTTGATGGCATACAAATAGATATGGTTATTTCGCTATGTTGGCGAAATATATAAGTTATCATTTGATTCTACAAAGGTGATGACTTCTCACCTTAATCAAATTTTTTGTTATCAGGTGAGAGTGGCGATTCTTTCACACCCTTTTGGCTTAAATGTGAGTGTGATTATGGTGCGCTGCGAACAAAATACAACGATGACAAAGCTGGAAAGAAGCTAGATTATTTTCCTCTCATTTCCTCATCGGCCATTTATGGCAAAATACCCATCCTTTTCCTTCGTCTGTGGAATGGGAACCGTCGTTCGTTTAGGTTTCTAAAAGAAACAGTTTTTGTGCGCCAAAAATATATGAACATTCGCAATGAAAAGAAAGTTTAATTTTAGAATCGGTGGATTCGGATATCTTTGATAGTGGGCCGTTCCAGTCGAACTATATGGGTACAACGAGTGGACATCACGTCGTCTCATCACCTTTCGAAATTTCGCAATATCCGATTGAAATCAAGGAAAGTAAAGATGCTCTTCATAGGCTTATTGATACCAGGTAATGTTTCATTTCAATTGATTCCTTGAAATGATATCTGTTAGAAATTTATTTTCATTGAACATGAAGCAAAATCTTCGTTTTGCTCATTATAAATCACTGCAATGATTAAAATTATAAAAATTTTCGGCCCTTTACCAATTTTTCTCACAAAAAGACCATCATAATGTCGTCGAATCTGTGCGTTTTTGTGTGTGTCTGTCGTCGTTGTCTATCTGTGTCTGTGCTCCCAATTCTGGTATCAGAGTAATACATATTGAGACATTGGGATAATTTTGGTGGGTGGCCTCTTATCTGCTTTCTTATCCTGATTGATCGTCCATCGGTTCCCGCCACTTCAGCAGCATGTCTTAAATTTCGGAATCATGTTATGCAATCATTCATTAAAATTAAAGAAGGAATTTATAGTTGGGCCTTACTACTCGCCAACGGTCATTTAGGGGAAGAGAATGTAAAACATTCTCTCAAATTGTTTCGAATTCTAATGCATCAGGTTGTTCAACCTAGCCGGGCTACAAAAGACGCATACTGCACCATCACCCTTGCTGCGTATTCCCACTTGTTCCTTTTCTCGGCCTGTGCTCTACCTTCCCGCTGATGGGCTAATGTCACAGAACCGTACCTGCAACGCCAGTTTTGATATCCTTTTTTTTGTTTCACAGATGGGAAATAAATGCATTCGCTGTTGCAGCAGTCTAACATAGGTCGCTCGTTTGCTGCAACCGAAAAAACGCTTGTTTTGACGCGTAGTGTCCAACAGCGCACCACTCAATTTGCCCGTGATGGCATTTCAGATATGGTTTTGATTCTGCCTTCACTTTTCGAAAGCGCTTTCAGGAAGTGAAATCCTTCT
>JAARMF010000373.1:51844-72726 GCA_022844705.1 Toxascaris leonina | reverse complement strand
ATCCGACGGTCCTTTCGTGACCCTTCCACCACTTCGAGCTGAGTGGCAGGAAACACGACCGCTCAGCAACCGCCCACCGACACCGACAACCAATGGAATTTACATAGCTTCAAAAATCGAAATCACTCGAGAATGTTGGCGGAGAGCACAACATGATGTGCGTCCTATGCATGCCGCTCATCTTGTTGCTTACATTCACAAGTTAGTGAAAAATAGTGAAGGGTCTCGAAAAATGCCTTCACCTTATTCTAACTGAGCCAGCCGCTCTCAGTCAGCCAATTTTCGGAAGCAAGATTAGCTGTTAGCCCTTACCTTACTTTAGAACCTTAAAAGTTGGCAATCAGCGTGCTGTCTTTGCTTCAGTAGATAACTTGCCACGGCATTCCGGAAGATATCATGCAGTCGTAGCCTAAGGATGGCACGTATCTGCTAGCCAGTACCGTCAAGCAATGGCACTAGCTATTAGTAACTTTTGCCAAATTCCGCTTGCCAAACGTACTATGGCAGCGCCATCCTTGTGCATATGTATGGGTGCCCGCGTCTAGCCGTGGAATAACCATTGCTCGATGACTGCGCAATATAAGTTTCTGAACGAATTGAAGTTCGTTTCAACACGTTTAAGGAAGATTCTGGCTTTTCCCGAGCAGTATGTTCGGCCGCTTTGTAGGCTATTACGCATGGAAACAACAATTGTTCGTTTCAGGTACCCTCACGTACTTTCCCAGTTCATTTCCAGCGAACAAACGCTGCTTCTTTAATGATGAAAGCAAAGTACATGAAGAACTGATGAACTGGAGGTTGGAAACAACTGGGATAGAACGTGTAATCATCCCTGCTCAGACACTAAACAACCCGCTATTACCAGAGCGACTGTCAGTACAAAGATGACGATTAGAACCCAGCAGATTCAGAGTTCGACACAGCTCAAACTGTCGAATCCTGCATAAGGGTAGATGTGGAACTGCTCCACAACGAACATTTCAGACAGAGAGCGGAGCAAAGAAGCTGCCACTTCATTCGATGCTATCAGATAATTGAAGGATGACTGTCACCGGATGATGCTTCAAGAATGCGGTATTGAATACGCGCCCATCGCCTGATTCATGCCGTCGCTTGGCAATCATCCAATATTCGCATCACAGCAACCGAACAAGTTAGACGTGAGATCGAGTAGGTCATACCGGGTTGGTTTGCGGGTCGGGCTGGGTTCTTGTGTATTTATTTGTGGCCATTCAGCTGTTCAGAGTGTTTTTTTCCTACCCATGCATATGACAAACCGCTCAAAATCAGCATTATTGCGTGAATATTCACCGTTTGTTAGTGTCTGAGCGGGTTGACTGGTCGTGGTTTGAGAGATCAACCTTTGGCGTAGAGAATGACCTCTAAATTCCGCAACCTTAGTTGTATTGCTTCCCTCCTGAAACAGTCGAACGGACGAATACACCTATACACACAAGTTGCGGAGAGGATGTCGCCATTGTGTACTAGCTAATGTGGGCTTGCAGAAGCAGGTGAAGTGCCCGTCCATGAGGAAGGCATGACTATTGCTAAACGAATGCAGCTCAGCCGAACGCCCACTCTCTATCCTAAAAAGCGTCCTGACTCCGTATTTGATCGTTCATTGTATGATTGTTGCCCACGTCTTCCACATTTTGCAGGAGTATCTCGAAGCGTTCGTCACCTAGCCGAAATGGTGACAATTGAATGTTTCTGTTGACAGGCGTCATGCGATTTGTGTTGATTTTGTGCATGAATGTTTCCTGAGGCTAGGAAGTGGGATTTTTTCTATCACAGGTGGCGTTCGTAACATTAGTTTATGACGAGCTCTGCACTTCATTGGAAGTTGCCCTTTCCACTGTTGATGGAGATTCGTCTAAATTTCTGGAAGCGCTTCATAGCTGCAAGCTGCATCACAATCTCAGGTTTGAAATGTTAAATCCGGAAGAACCAGAGCCTCACGCACTCGATTGTATGGTGATCTTTCGTCATAACGTTGTGTTCGGCTTTTCCGACATTCTGTAGTCAGCACTACTCCAGTTCTTCTTTCAGAGGAGTGGACACGGACAAGTTTCCGCTCGTTATGAAAATGTTGCTGCTCAAACAGTGTTCTGCACAATTTCCAGTCCTGCATTATACAAGACTGGAACATACTGTTTTCCAATGTTGGCTATTAATCAATCAGGCTGCGACCGAACATAAGCGTCAAGAAATCGATTTTTGTACTACTACTTCTCTGCTGCATGAACGCACATTCGTCTGAACTGTTGCTGCGCAGACTTTTCAAATTTTCCATCCCTTAAGCTTTCACATCATCTCTGCTACCGTATTTCTTGATGCTTATGTTCACATAGTTTTCATATGCCTTCCTGCTGGTCGAGATGGTTAATGCGAATACGTAAAAAAGTATGTGACCAATCGTAGATACATGCAGGTTTTTAGGCACCTTGGAACTTGGGTGCGAAGCGGCCATGTAATGTGATGAACCACATAGCCCGCCAAACCTGAGGAGCCTCCCATGAATGCGGGGGGACCATGATTGTTTTTTCATCGTCAAAATCCGCTGCAAGAGATGTTTTCGTTATGCAAGTCGTAGTATATATATTCAGAGCCCTCGCAAGGGTGTCGGCATCGGCATCGGATGGAGAGCTGGAAAACGCTTGCTTTTATCGGGAGACCGTTCTTGATTGTTCATATTATTGCGCTTTATCATATTGTGAAGTGGATCTGCATTCCTCCAAAAGTTACGGTTCCGGCTTACTTTTGCGTTTGAATATAGCTAGTTTGATGCAGTATTTTATTTGACATCCAAAAGGTGTATTCAAAGCTGGTGGAATGGCGTGCTTCGATCGGTGCGTAAAGAAAAGTCGGTAACTTTTTTGTAGTTTGTGGCTTTCGCTGCTGACGAACATCTGAGAGGTGTCAGCACAGAGTGCGTCATCCATTCGATTAATCTTTGGACAGTCCGTGATGTTGAAAGTTCATCTTTACCACGGACCAACATACAGGCTTGCGTAACATGAATGTAAGCCATCAGATCTTGCGAACAATTTCCCCGAGAGATCAAAACTGGTCGGCATTGTTTGCAAAAGAAATTCTCAGATATTTTGCACACGCTGTATTTGTGTTGCCGCACAAGTCTGTCAATACAAGGTGCAATACGGCTAACGCAGCTGCCGTTAAAAGGGCACTTTTGAAACACGTACCTGCCTACTGTTTTCAAAAACATCGCTTCTAGATTGAGACCTTCTTCAGTCTAATTCGTGTACCACGCTATGTTGTATTCACAGAAGACCCGTATGTGTGAATGTCCCAGCTGAGGTATGGAAGCTGCTTGGTGGAAAGGGCTTTGTCATTCTCGCAGGTCCATCAAACAAAATCATCGCCGCAGCAATCATTCCAGAACTCTGGTCGAGGAGCACAGTAGTTCTGGTCTGAAAAGGCAAGAGGATTGTCGATGGTTTTGCTAACTTTTGACCTATTCGAATGCTGTACCGCGCTGTGAAGTGCGTCGGTGGCTGGGGAACTTTGCCACTATCTACACCATTCAAATACCTCTGGAGTAAACATTTAGTGCACACGGCATTTTTTGATCATGAAAAGGTCTCCGATGGATTACAACATGGCATGATCTGCTGCACTCTGAAAAGGACAGTATTCCGGAGGTTTCCTGCCTTTTCTGCCAAAGCATCAGCAGTGTCGTCCACTGCCCAGCTGAACAATCGGCACCTTTCGGCACAAATGTTGGTTCGTCTTGTCACCGCTGTTATTCGTTTTCACAGGGACGCCATCGCTGCGGGCCTCCAATCGCCTCATCTATGGTGGCTACTTTACGCCAGCGATATTATCCTTGCAGGCGGGCTCCATAGAGACTTCCAAGTCCTGGCACAGCACTAGAAGGACCGTCTAAGCGATAATGAATTGCGGCTTAACATCAGAGAAACGTAATATGTGGATTGTGACTATCAGGTAGACGACACTATTGCAATCGACGGAGTGGATCTCGAGAAAGTCACGAAGTTCAAATATCTTAGCGCCATCATCAGCAGCAATGCTGATCTGGTCGAGCGCATTGAGACACGCGTTGGAGCAGCAACGGCGAAGTGGCTGCACGTTTCGGGAGTCTTGTATGGCCGACGAGTGTCTATGTACCTCAAAGCGAAAATCTGTAGAAGCGTGGTTTGTCCTGTAGCGCTATGTCGATCGGAATGCTGGGCAGCTGTAAGGCGGAATGACTGCGCTGTTCATGCCATGGGAATGAGGATATTGCCTGGGAGTAACAAAACGCAACCNGCAGCTGTAAGGCGGAATGACTGGGCTATTCGTACCATGGGAACGAAGATATTGCCTGGGAGTAACTAGACGCAACCGCATCATGAATGATGGCATCCGGCGTTGCCTTGGCATTGCATCAATAATTGGAAAAATGCCAGAGACAAGACTTTCTTGGTCTGGGCCTGTGGGTCTTAGGGACATCGAATCCATGGCCCGCACAGCCCTAGAGCTCAGCGCGCCAGATCGGCGACCCCGCAGGCGACCCAAGAAGCGATGGACGGATTCCATCAGGCAAGACATGGAAGAAAGCTGAACTAACGCTAGAAAACGCCTTGGATCGACTAAAATGGAGAGGGCATTGCGCGAACGTTGGCCAAGAGTAAATGATAATGTATTCACGGATGAGTGCAGTGGATGAGCACTTTTCTAAATGCTGCAGGTTTGAGGTAGGATTGGGTAGGGAGGGGGATCGTTCAATACCGCAGTTGTGTTGAAGTGGAGAAGTTTTTACGTGAGATATGTTGGAGCGTGCTCAGTATGGTTGCTGCGTGAATTTTAAAATTTGATTGCCATTGAGCGGGAATGACGTTAGTGGTGATGTAAGAAGTGAATTGGTAATGTTGCAGCTCTTGAATAAGTAAGCAGCAGTAATGCAGAATAGAGATGTGGGGAGCGCTGGGTATTCGTAGAGCTCGCTGACTTGCTTCGAAAATGCCAAGAAATGAGAACAACTGCGAGTCTTATGTTGCGGACGAAACACGGAGTTGTAGAAGGTGATAGCTTTGTACTACAATCACATCTTTGCGTATGTATACTTTATCGCTGCAAAGAGCGCTACTGATAATGAATTCTTAAAATTAATAGGTCATTATACAGCAGATTGTATATTTTTCTGACTCTGTAATAGAATGTAATATAATTTACTGAACTTTAGACCAGAGGACTGAATATATTATTGCCTAGCTCATGCAGTTTTCATGCCTTGTACTGTAACATAATACGATTCAAAAATATCGTAGAAGATGAAGCACAACGTATTGTATTTCCGAGATTTCGGTGTACGCAGCATAAGCCAAAGCAATAATTTGAAAAGTAATGGTGAATTGGCACCGTCGGTTTGCAAAGTCTCTGTAACGGTGGTTTTCTGTCTCTTCTACTGACTATTCCGTGGGATCTTCTATCGCGTGCATGCCTTTAGCCGATACAGGAACCTGATTGTGCCTCCGTTGCCGAGCCTTCCCAGGCAAGCGTACGTGCTAACATGGAAATGAACTTCACTAATTCATTCACAACTCTAACGCCGCCACCACCATCCGACGACGAACTTTAACTCAGATGGCCAACACACGTCACTGACTACGCTCAAGCTGAATGCACTGCTTATATATGATGCTCACGTGATGAATGCTTTTGCATTTCATCTCATGCAATATGGCACAGAGCTATATGACCAATATCAACTAGCACAATATGGTCGCAATCGCAACATCGTCACGTAAAGCAAATTGTTCAACCACGGTCACATTTCGGCGATTTTGGAAGCTAGTCACGTGCTTCCGGTAGTAAAATCTCTAGAGCACTAAAACCGAGACAAAAAATATTTCATCCTTGCGGCAATTTTTGATGCCAGAAATTCATACAGTGGAATGTGAACAGAACAACGAGTGATTCACTTTCTCAAATGATGTGCCGAGCAGATGGAACAGACATCCCTACATTACGGACGTATGAATTACTTGATATGGTGTCCAATTGTTGCTGTATGCTTGACGTTAGTTCTTTGGAATCGGCGCTTTATGTATTGTGGTGTAGACTGGCCAGACCCGTAGCCGTTGCTGCCCTCTCAATCTTTGTTCAAATCCATCAATGTCTTCATTTCTCGACTCCAGAGCAGATCTCGTGGCCATAAGTAGTTTATGCACCGCCGATGATGGGCATACGCGAGCTGTGTGGCATCTTCTCTTGCTTGCGTAGCATATACTAAGCGTTTGATTTTTTCTTCTTCTACCATCCACTCTTCTAAGTCCACTTGTGTGCACGCCGATTCATTTCCTTCATTATATTTCCCTGATTTCGGCAGACTATCATATGTCTGCATTTTCAAGTCAGCCTCTTCAGCTGTTTGTAATAAATGTGCAAGCGGCCAGCTACCAGTTATTACTCCTCCCGTTCATATACTTTGCCCATCGGGTATTCTTGCTTCGATGGACTCCCGCAGCCTTCATTCTTACTTGGCCTGCTATTATTTTTGCCTTGTGTGCCACGCGGCACTCTTCCCCATTCTACTACAGCTTATTTCAATGCATCGTGAAGGGCTTCTCTAGTGCTTCCATCGGCTGCTTGATGCGCACTTGATGCCAAATCTGGTTACAAGGACCATGCCCCCATTGCGGTGCTACACTTTCGTTCATCCAAAAAATTTCTTCATTCCAGTTCAATTCCTGGTATCAGGTCACGATTCTTTTTGACAAAGGTTTTAAGTCTCGCCTCGTTCTATCATTTACATCTGGCACTCACTCATCAATGTGTCTTGGGCGTCCACTGTTGCGTTATCCTACTGGTCACATGCTTCCGTGTTCAAAGGGTCTTATACTGTGCAACTTCAGAAGAGAAATCGTAGCTGATCTTGCGCACTTGTGCACCACTGTTGCCATCGTCCAAACGTCCCGCGTCTTCCTGACCAAGTATCTCGTCCAGAAATAAATTGCTTCTTCATGTCTTACACTGAATAGACGATAATACTTTGGTGCTCCCGGAGGATTTTCGCAATACTACATCAAAGGAGCGCAACGACTGATAGTCATGTGGGCGAATATCTTCACGAAATATTGGCATTGAGCTCATCCAGCTAGCCTCTACCATCTACCATGTCCTTCTATGCATTCTGATTATGTGCATTACATATGGGCATTGTGTTTTGCAAGAAATTGTTGCTTCACTACAAATTGTCCCATTACGTCAGTGCGTTACGTTCCTCTTAACATTTCTGGATCGGACACACTGCCTCATGGAGAAATCAAACACGCTGTTTAACATCCTTCAGACACATGAAGGAGACCATGGGGATCGTTTGAGGAGGGAGGTTCTTTGAGCGTGCAGGCTTCCAAGAATTGGCTGACTCTGTAACTGATGGGCCAACCGGTTTGTTGGTTTCGCCATCTATTTAGTAATTGTTTTTTCTTTCAGATGGTAGTAAGCAAGTTCATGGTACACACTGCACGATCTGCACTGTGCGCAGCAGTTAATACTCNTGTAACTGATGGGCCAACCGGTTTGTTGGTTTCGCCATCTATTTAGTAATTGTTTTTTCTTTCAGATCGTGCACATGTTTTGCTGCATCCTTTACGATAGTTTTATGTGAGAATAACATTGAAGTTTGAAAAGAGCGAATTAATGAGTCTTCGACAGATATGAAATTTGAAGTGTCGTACATTGTTGCATTAGGTCGCGTAAGCTGATACGAGATTCAGCATTATGATTCGTAACTTTCCGTACGTTGGAAACGCTCAATGTTTTACTGCATTCGGTGGCCATGCGGAAGTGCTGCCTCGTGTGATGTGATTTGGCAATTCCTTTGGATGAATCGCTCGAATTACTTGTTGGATATCTCATTCTATGCACATTCTAAATTATAACTTGTTTTCAGAGGTATTTCATTCCTCTTTGATATTTTCCTACACCGAAGAAAAAAGTCATTCAGATTTCATTTAATTCATATCTTGAATGATTTTCATCATAGCATTTTCAGCAAAACAATGGTAAAGGCTCAGTGAAATTGGTGGAATTGCTGGAAATGAATGAAACGAAGCGAGTCTTATTAAAACAAGTCGATAGGATTCAACAGCCCCGATTTCAAGGAGCGCATTGCAGTTGACTGAAGAAATTTGAGAGAGTGTTATTACTGTCTTTTTTTTGGAAGTACGTCGGTAGTTTCAGCTAAAAAACAACTTACTCAAAGAGGAAGTTGTGCTGTTTAACACNTTTGGAAGTACGTCGGTAGTTTCAGCTAAAAAACAACTTACTCAAAGAGGAAATTGTGCCGTTTAACATTCAAGTTATCGGCCAGTGACTCAAGTTCTCGTTGTTCTATTGCAACATAACGTATAGCATTAGTGAGACTGTTTGCGTTAGATGATCAGAGCACAGCATTGTAGTATGCAAACTGCAGAGTGTAAAGAACAACTGTCCCTTATGAAGTAGCACTTAAGTACGTGCTCTTTACTTGTGTCACTTCTTATCTCCATGATGTATTCGTACCTGCCAGTGGATCGTCAGAGACGCCAAGGGTTTCTCAAAACAGTTCCATTCCTATCCAAAAGTTAGCCGTCACTCTTCTCCTTTTCTCTGGTTTCCAAGAAATTTCCCCCCCCCCCCCCCCCCCCCCCCCCCCCCCTCCCCTCCCCCCCCNNNAATCATTTTCAACGCATTGAAGTTGTGATTTGAGCTGAGGTGGTCAGCATATCGCTTGATGTTTCTGGGCTCCGAAAAACCCAGAAATTTTGTCTTTCTCAACGGCTTCTTCCCAAGTTTCCTGGAATTTTTGGTCCCCCTTCCATCTGCTGCAGGAATTCTTTTCCAAAGGATTTTTTCTGGCTTACATATTGTGCGATTCAGCTTGAGTTTCTTGAAATACCGAGTTTTATCCAATGTTATCTTTCCCCACTCCATCGCCACTGCTCACCCCTTCTAAAAGAAGACATCACTTCTTGATTTTCTAGGTACAAAGATGTCTTAATTTTTCGGCTTGTGACATCCTTTTCAAATCCTCCACAAATGCTTGCTGTCATTGAACTCTTCTCACTCCCCTTCCCCCCTCCATCTCAAATAGCCTTTCATCCCGTTCTAAGCACCTGAAGAAAAAGATGATCTCAAAGTGAAATATCGAAAGCACCATCTCCCATTTGAGAACTCAAAAAACTGCGTTGCTTTCACGAGTCTAGAGCGCTACGCATTGCTGTTGCATCTTGTAAATATCCTACGGCGGAAACGCTCTTGTAGTGATCCAAACTGGCACTCGTGAACACTTTCCAACCCCGTCGCCTTATCAAAGGTTAAGAGATATCTTGTTGCTCTTGCGTGCGACATGTAGATGTCTAGCTTGCGTGCATTTATTAATAAACTGTCAATGGGGGGTTTGGGTCGATATCTCGCGATGTGTTTTAGAAAACTATCTCAAAGTTTGATATTACTGTTCCCTTTCAGTGCGCGATCAAAGGAAGTGCTTACCATGACGAAATGGTTGTCTAGGATGCTCTGCATCCCACTTGCCTCAATTTTAGTGAGTCGACACATGTTGAAGAAAGCCTATGGAAAAAGAGGCATAGACGAGTAATGAGCGGCCGATATGCGAAGAATTAAAAGTAAAACTTCATCATCCATTCTCGAATGAAAGAGAGGGACGGTGAGGGGTTGAGTTGTGGATTTGTGCGAGTTTTGATTGTCTGGAACATGGCCTATGGCTCTGAAATCCTCGATTGAGTTCAATTTATGATACTACCGAGAAGACAATCGATTATTTTTCTGTCATGCAGAATTGCGCTTGCGAAACGCGTTGAAATAGCGCTATGTCTGTGCTTGTGTACGCCTATATGCGCCTCCAGTCTGATAGATTCAAGAAGGGAAGCACTGATGATAGAGCTACGAAGTTTATAGGTATGATGCAGTCTTCGATGTCCTTCTGTGTCAACCCTGAAGTTTTTGCGCCAATTTCGGAAAGAATAACAAGCACTTGAAGACACCTAAAGATGCCGCTTATTTTGCACTTCGTCGTCGCTCTGTTCATCCTTGTCTGTCATACTGCAGAAGGAATAGAAATTGTTTTTATAATATTTCTATCCATGTTTTTATAATACTTCTATCCAATCTCATGTGCATGCTAATCAAGTGGAGTTGGGGTATGGATGCACCACAGCCCACACCTGACTATTTGTTGCTGGCTTATGAAAATGACTGCTTTCATGAACGTAGTTGCAAAAAAAAATCGATCGCATCAGGTCTCCTGGCATGTGTATCAGTATCTTTATCGATTGATAACAAAACCAGTGAAGATTTTGAATTTTCGAATGATCTTAATTGCTCTCGATGTCGATGATGTAGCTTATAACTTGGTAAGGGAGCCCCTTCTTGTCGTGTATTCCCACTGGATTTCTTTGCCTCATTATCTGTGATTTCCAGTTTGAAAGTGGTGGACAGTAAACGAAAACATACCTCACCATAATGCATTCTGCAAATGCACATCTGTGAAAGCTTACGAAACGAATCTTTTGTGGACAACATATGTTCAGCGACTGGATCACTTTGAGTGCAAACAATTTTTCCGCACACTACAAAAATACACATCACACCATCTCATCCACAAGAATGTGCATTCCTTGAAAAAAGTATCAATTCGCTTTTCAGCTCGCACTCCATCCTTTCAGTTAAAAGATTTCTGCAGCAGTTAGTTTTTATACTGTCGGTGCTGGCACTGCTCATTTCCAACCGTTGAGCAGCGGAGGACCGCTCCATTGAATGATGTTATTTCGCCTTCCATTAGAATCCCTTCAGCTGTTTCCGATAAGCTGTTGCGATGTGTGATAATCACCGCAACAATTAAAGAAATTTTGTTCTTGCAGGACTGGGCGGCAGTAGACAGGAAGATGGCTGGAGTTCCCGAAGGCGACTATGAAAGAGGTAAACAAATTTTCAAGACGCGCTGTCTGATGTGCCACGTGGTTGATTCGGATAGTGCAAAGTCAGGACCCTCTCTTCGTGGGATCTTCGGAAGGAAGGCGGGGACTGTTAAAGGATACGACTACTCAAATGCCAACAAAAATGCGGTACAAAACTTTTTGTTACAACTCTTCGTATATCTCTCAGGTCTCTTATCCAAACGCGTGGTCAAACACCAAAGTAATTGCGAAATTTTTGTGAGTGAACGAATTCGCCGATTCTGTCCGGGTAGTACTAAACTGCCACATCAACTACCTAGTTTTCCCTTCATATTGAAATACTGACAAAGATGCGCATCTTGATCTTTATTTATTTATTTATTTATTTATTTATTTTGTCAAGTTTTCGAGAGAAGAATTCGCGGAGTAGTTCGTTTGATGGATGGAACCGTCATGAATGTATTTCTATTGACCACTCATTTTACCTATTTCACCTAAACTGTTCCGATCTTAGGCTAAATTCCGTTCAGTGTATAGCCCACCGAAATAAAAGTGCTCTATGTTCGCGTTTAGTCATACGTCGTTATTGCCCTATTATGTTGAAAGGCATGTGGAAAGGTGTCAAAAGATGTGATATGTTTGTACAGTGGCACGTATCCAGCTGATCGATATTTTGAACAGCGAACGGGTGACAAAAATTGCGCTTACCGAATCGGTTGCTTTTATGAACAATTTTCAAAAGATTTGTTTTCCCTTATCGAAGCGGCATGAAATACGAAGCGCCGACTCTAAAAGTGATCTGATGGTCAACTATAATGCAGATTGTACTCAGCGATTCTCTCAGCTTTTGTTCCGGAGACTTCAGATTAGAACGACAGGTAGGGAGGCATAAATATGTGTGCACAGACAGTGACATACGTGCATATGCACTGACATGGCCTTTTCATAGTACATTTTACAGGTGGAGAGTGCAAAACTGCAGAAAAAAAAAAACTTGAGTGCGACCTAGATCAGACTTTTTCGGTGGTGAGAAGGGTATGCGGAATGAATGATTGTGACAGGTGTAAGAGCGTATATTAAAGTTTAAGGGCTTGTTGAAAAGCGGTGAAACGATGCAGTGAAAGTGAAGGGTTTGTAATGGAATTGTATTTCAGAAAGGACTAAGAAACCGTTGTGAATTATTTCTTTTGGAATGGAACTCGTTGATGCGAAAAGAAGCATCTGACTCGCAAAGTGTTCGATGCCCATTTTTTGAATGATTCTTTAAAAATTTGGCAATCTGATGATTTCGAGAGATACGCTTCTTATGACTCATTACTTAAAATTTTTGAAGGATCCTGTCTCACATCATCCAGATGCTGAGATTTTTAGAATTCCATTTCATTCTTATCCGATTGTCTAAACGCTTAAGAGCCGGCCGGACATGTTGCCTACGGTGGATGGCTAATTGGTTTGAAAGATTCGGCTTGATGTTCTTTGCTTTCAAAGCCTCTCAAGCAGACTTCGGATGTAGGAATGACTTTTGGACGGAACTGTTGAGCACGAATACTGAGTCTTTTATTTTGTCACAGTGATAGGGTGCTGCAAGAACGTTTATAGATCGCTGAGATAGATGATTGGAGTCCCAATCAGGCTTGCTCAGCATCACGAAGAATTGTTTTAGAAGGCACATGAAAACGTAGATTTCGTTGCAATTGCGAAGTTGCTGAGTTCCACCATTGCACGCTTTCTTTCATAGGAGCAACCCTATGCAAGCAAGTTTATCTCTGCTGAGGTCTCGGCACTGTTGAGTCGTAGTTGTTGCAACTTTGGCACTTCGATATTGGTGGCTGTGCGAATGCCAGTGACTTTTTCATGTAGAATATTGTATGGACGAAAGAAACGATGTTCGACTACTTGGCTAATCCGAAGAAGTTCATGCCAGGATCAAAGATGATCTTTGCGGGTTTGAAGAAGGCGGAAGATCGCGCAGATCTTATCAAGTTCATCGAGGTGGAATCGTCGAAATGATGTGGCATCTTGCTCATCTTCATTATCCGTTCGGTCATTGGTCAAACATTTCTTTCATGAATGCTGTTGAATAAGATGCTCTGTGATATGCTTAGTTTGCAGCAGTCTCAAAATTTTGAAGGTAAAACACAAAGTGAAATGCCAAATGTTCTTCCAACTTTATTCTCTCCCCCATATCTGGTTGAGGTTGTACGAACTCGGAAGACGTAACGAGGTCGTTCGAGTTTTGGATTCGGAGCACTTAGAATGCATGAGATCAGAAGTAACGCCACTGTTAACGGGGCAACACACGGGGGGATACTTTATTCATTTATGCGCAACGGAGACAAAATTCAGCAGCCCCGAGGGAGAGAGGCATCAGAATCTCATCGAAAAAAAGAACACAGAATGGTGGCGTTGTTTTGATCTTGCCACAATTTCGTACCTGTAGTCCGCTCAGTTTTTGCGACGCATCTCAAAGAAGTGTCAAGGATTTTCCTAGGGTGTTTCTATCCCTACAGTCCTAGCCGAATGAAGCTATCTGCTGACAACATTATGCACCGGAATGCTAGAACGGAATTCGTCGTGTGTATCTCATCCTGGTGCAATATCCGAAACTTCAAAATCATCCAAATGCTACCGTGTGACGATCATGTGATTGCATAGCTGATCACTACTTGTTAGATCCTTCATGGAGCTGGAGACCGTTAAACGACGCAAAAACTTCGAAGTCTTTGAAGGCTCCCAACACTTACGGAGAAGGCGGCGAATTTTCACAAATTTCGCACATTTTCGCTGTGCGAATATGTTGAATTCCACAAGTCACTTAACTGGTGCCAATTAAGTGTCACAGAATGAAGGAAAAAGTACTTAGTAGTTATTGAGCAAAACTAAACCATTGTTGCTGATTTAGTTGGGAGGAACAGATCGTCACGTTGTGATCAGCAAGAACGCAGTTGGGCGCAATTGTCCAATGGTGAAGATTGCATCCATCAAATTTTCCGCCTCAGGTTTTCTTTTGTGAGCGTTGAAAATGTCGGATAAGTAGAAAATGCGATCATAATTAAAGAGCGTGTATATAGCACTACCATGGACTATTTTTCACAAATTGACACAAAATGCTTAGAGTTTATGATTATTGAGGGAGGCGCTGAGGGTATGAGTGGAACAATTTTTCCGAAGTATTTTGAAATATATTCCTCGCAAAAGTAGGTGAGTTGAAATCCGCTGTGACTTTCTTATCAACCCTTAGTCATATGAAGATGAGCATCCAATGCGATCCAAATGTAGAAGCGGCTTGTCTAGCAAGACACAGTGTTGTCTTGAGAAGTCGCGAATATAAATCACCCCTGTGCCACCACCACCGCACATCGACGAACAGCTCCGTGCACAGTCAGCTCCATACAGATAAGTGAAAAAATGTGACGCGATACTTATGACAGCGGAACAGCTGCTATTAAGTTTAAAGGAAAGAAGCAAAGAAATGCCTAAAATTTCTGAAGATAAATAAATATCGACTGGACGGACATACTCCAATGAAGTGGTGCTGCGCAGTGAGAAATTGTAATCGCGATGAAATTTTGCGTCAACGAACCTCGCGCAGACGAGCACTGCGGTCGCGAACTCCAGATTTTTTCATCGATCGTTAGTGT
Organism: Toxascaris leonina; assembly: GCA_022844705.1. Classification (NCBI taxonomy): domain Eukaryota; kingdom Metazoa; phylum Nematoda; class Chromadorea; order Rhabditida; family Ascarididae; genus Toxascaris; species Toxascaris leonina. The sequence continues at coordinate 58,163 of JAARMF010000373.1, read as the reverse complement.
TGATATGAAATATTGAGGTAATCCACAAAGAAGTGCAACTTTCGCAGTGTTCGAACACTGCTCGACGGATGGATTGCTTCTGATGTTTCGGAGAGGTTACTTTCTTTGAAAACGAAGTCAGCAGGGAAAATGGTTCTTATTTTTCTGATTTGCCTAAGTAATTGAAGCGAACGGGTGTACAAAAATACGATCGTCTAGGCCAGACTCCAGCCCAGAAATTCGGAACCGGCGGAAAGTTTTGGTAGTTGTTGAGCGGCCAGGGATGAAACGAGACAAGAAATCGAGGTAAAGACCCGGAATAGGCTTTGGTGGTTTTATTCCAAGTTGTCCTACGGACTTCGGCTTTAAACATCTACGAAATGGGGTGTTTACTTCGAACGTGGTGTTTTTGCTCTTTTTGCTTCTGCTGTAATATGATGGTTTTGCTTTTTGCTTAAAACTATAAATTATGTGCTGCTTTCACTTCGTTCTAGTATAGGATTGTTCGCGTCTAGGATAAACCGCCGTCGTTCGCTGTCGACGCAAAAAGTTCCCCATATTCATGCTGCCTCTAGTGGATCTTCATGAAGTCATGAGTCGTCGTTGCTGAGATTCTGCTTTGCCATTGTCTTTTATGTGCCACTTGCTCATAATTACGTCACTACTTTTTCTCTGCCTTATCGCCGTAATTGCTTGCCTCTTTATAATCGTGCTGTTGAATGTTGTATGTTTGACGATTTTTTGTTGCTGCCATAATGAAGACTTTGTAAGGAATTTTCACTTGCTTGCTTCTGCTTAAGTTTAGAAAAATCTTCAGCACGAAAAATAGCCTTGCCACGTTTCACCAACACGTTAAACAACATCGTGTTATGCTCCCAAGCTGCACCATGCACTTGCAAAAGTTGAAGCATCTAAACACTATTTCGTAAAGATGAATGGCTAGCCTGAAGAAGAGGTGATGGTTGAGCAATTACGACCACATCCTTAGTAGATTCGTTCATGTTGAGAGGAGGTGTTCCCTAGCTTGCCTGCTGCACTGTACAAGCTTTGACTGAACAAACAAGGCCTCTGCTTGCAACGTCCGTTGGGCTCGTAAGTGCAGCCGCATATGGTCAGCGCTTCACCATAACATTTCCATACACAGTGGCGATAGTGTTATGTGATTGGCATGTGAAGAAGAAACACTTTTGTGAAGCTCTAGGTAAGGCTATTTATAAAGGCGTTCCCAAGTGAATAAGGCGAAAGAAATGCTCCTTTGGAAGCGTGGATCATGATATTACGAATTGTTGTCGCATTTTATGAGCGCTGCTGATCTTTAGCGTTTTTACGACTGTTTAGACGCATCTGATGGATCCGAACGATAATTTCTCGATATTGCGTCAGCATGTCAGCCAGTGTTCTGTTAAGCGATTCAAATGATACGGTGGGTTTCAGCGAGATTATTCAAAAGCTTCTCAGAGTTAACGAAGCAGAGACGTTGAGAAAGCTCAACCATGTAGGTTGTTAATATTTTGCTCAAAAAAAAAACCGAGCGCTGTGATCTGCTGAGTTAAGCTGAGCAGACATGCGAATGCGTAGCGACAAAAACCGTCATAGTTGCACTTGTAAAGCATGCTTGAAGAGCGCAAACAGCTGCAAGAGAGGTTCTGCACGACAGATCTGGGGTTGTCGGAGATCTCGGGATGTTCGAGGTTTTGGGCTGTCCGAGGTTTCGAGGCACTCGACATTTGAGGTTATCCGGTATTTGAGGCTGGCCGAGAGTGCGTTCGAAATTTGAGTCCTTCCGTGATCTTACCCAAACCAAATAGCTCCCGGTCAAGTATGGCAACTAGCTCAGTACACTTTTGGTCCCCTTATTGAGCTGGTCGGTCTGATGAAGACTGGCTGTGGTCAACAATCACAGAAATATGCACCACGACGGTGTTACTGCCATCATGATAACATCGCTTTGCCAGTTCCGATCGGTACCAGCCCCATTCCGCCCCAGTGGCATCATTTAACATGTTTCCGCTCCGGCTGCGTTATCCATCGTTGCAGTCCCAGCTGTTATTGACAATTAGTTCTCGCCAGATATCATTTAATGTAATGGGTGCGTACTATTACATCGGCCTCTTCATGTGATCATTATTCCACCAAAGAAATCGCCTATTTCTTGTGGGAGGATCTGTGGAGCCAAATCACCTGTCCGATGGACCATCGTGTGGGGTCATCGTGAGCGTACAGCGGTCCCCTAGCAATCACGGTGTGGCAGCACTTCTATGTGAAACACAATATGAGTTTGTTGCAAGCTGCCGTACGTTGTGACATTGAGTGCACTAGTCCCACGCCGTGCGGAACTTTATCCACTTGAATTTCTGCAAATGACTGATGAAACTCGCTGGACACTTTATTTGTCATTTCCTAGCATGCTAAGTTATGAGCATTCGTGCAGTTATATATTAAAGACCGGCTTTGAATAGATGTCTCACTTTGCTTGTGCAGAAACTTTTGATTGGAAAGAGCATTTCTCCACTTTGATATGAATCCAGTGAATTTCAGAAGCAAAGGTGAAGTAGTGTCTCTATATACAAATAGACTCATATAGAAACGAGCGCATAAACAGTCTCAGGAAATTTGGCTACCTTTCTGTGGTCGAAGGAATAATATTGTAAATCCATGGTTATATTCCTTCCAGGAAAACGACATCAAGGAAACGGTTCAAGTTAGCGGTTTTAAGCTACATAAAACTGTGAAGCCTAAGACGTTAGTGAGAGGTCCGTTCGTGATTCTGCTTACTTGACTCGTATGGAAGTATTCTTTTTTCAGAATTCTGTTTGTCTGCGAGGACCCGAAAGCGGTTGCCCTCATTTTGATAGCACAGAAGCAAAAAGTGTGCGCAGGTAAATTTAATACGTCCATATAATAGCTTGAATGCCATCACAAATTCCATCATGGCAATTCTGGGTTCATCCCTTTGTCCATTTGTTGCACTCAAATATCCTTCATATGGATGCATCAAATGGTACGCTTACTATCCTTAAGCTGCACTGAAACACTCTGTGTTTAACATCACAAGGGCTACAAGGTGTCGAGCCATATCAAGTAATGAAGCAGCGGAAATGACTCATCCTTGATAGAACATCTACCGCCGATGCTTCTACCTATGAAAGTACATTTGGGGACCTGCATTATGAAGTATTTTCTGGGAATGTTGACATGGAATCTTCATTTGATCGTTCGGCCCACCAGACTTCTCCAGAATCTTAAGGACAAGAGGGGACGAAATATGTTTAAATGGAACTCATCTTTGAAAAGACTAATTATTTATTGCTGGTAATATGCAGAACTATTGACACAGCATGCATTACAGTATATCTCCCCTCACAATGGACCGTGAAGAAATTTCTTCTAAATATAAACTGGACCAATCACTTCCCATTTCGAACGAACAAATGCTTGTGCATCGTAAGTGTTCGCGGTGACAAATCCCTTTCGCGCAGCATTTCTTTGTTCTCACCGTTTTATTCAATTTTTTTGTCGTTCATTACAGAATCCATGGCATTCGCGCCCAATGAGTTCGTTCAAGTCTTCCGTGCTAGTGCACTGTTGTATTTTGCCGATTCAAGATTTGCCAGCAATTCTTGACGCAGTTGTCGTGCACGATTCGTTCGTATGCATCCGATTTGGTGCCATTAACGCATTGTCATTCACTCAGCTGTGAAGAGTCTTTGAACGTTTTATGTGAATGTTCGTCCTCGTAGGGCGAAATTTTGAAGTAAAGTGCCGCCTAAATCCATGAAACTGGTTTTACTTTAGAAGAGATTGAATTCAGAGTTATCCATCCGCTGGTAGACTCATCGTAATCCTCATCCTCTTTTCAGGATTGACTATTTCCGTTTTACCTTTTGACGCCAACGAGAATATTTAAGAACGAAGAGTAAAATGACACCGGTAATGTTTGGCTGTTTTGACATTTAGGCCCTGAATTTTCTAATTCCCATAGAAATGCATTGTGAGCGATGAGCAGATCAATAACGCTATCAGTCATGTTAGCACAAATTTGTTAGAACTTTCATAGCGTGTAGCAATTATAAAGCATATAAACACGGGCAAACTATCATTCGTTTTGCCAAAGTGTTCAACCGAGCGTCGCTATGCAACACCACTTGAAGTAGAATAATTTATCACTGTTGAAGTAAGGTAACAACCATATGCTTAGGGAAGCAAAGTGTGAGTTAATGGAAACTGTCTTTAGATGCATATCGAAATGAATAAATCCCAAAGATGCTTTCTGGGAACTATCGTGAATGGTGCGAATATTGCAGTGTACAGGGACATTTGAGCTCACCATGTGGTAGTTTGTTGCAAGAAACATATTTTAATAATCGCAAACAGTAAACTGCTCCAGCAAAATTGTCTTCAGACAGATATCGGGCTGATGACTTCAGTGCCAAGACTACGATGTGCAACGAGGTTGATTACATAGTAAACTGCACCATAAATAGCACTAACTTCTTAAGATCACTGACGAGAAGCAAACAGTCTCAATAGGCCCTGACATTTTTTCAAGTGCTATGGAAGTGCAGCTGTAGCTGCATTGAAGTAGTGTGCAGCAAAATGGAGCACAGTGTGGCATTGCCTTATGAAACGCTGAAAAATCGGAGAATTTCTTCCAACTTTCTCGCACCATTCAAAACCACTCATCGGCAGTGCCGATGTTGGTTCCGTCAATACGAATTTGTCTTTTGTGGGAAATTAATGGTTCTGAATTGTGGAGTCTTTCTAGAGATATGGTCTGAATTTTAGAAATGTGATTCAAAAAGCGAAGTTTAATTCAAAAATGACACAGTACTCCCAGTATGTTTCTAAGCGCTTCGCTTGAAAGTCGTTCAAAAAATGTATGCTACAAGAGAGGCGACAATTCATCATACCAGTTGATGACTTGAGATGAAGCAATGAACTTATTGCAGATGCAAAGAGACATATACGTGTTGAACTACCAGAATCAGCAGACTACGATGCACTCAACAAAACAACAAAAATTGAACTCGTTGCATTTCTATTCGTAGAAGTGTACAGTGTGATGGCTCGTAGTGTTAATGAGCAACTCGTCGCTTAGTGTAATAAAGCTGAAAAGTATTCACCTGCTGCTAGGATCGCCTCGGAACCGACAAGTGGANGAACTCATCTTTGAAAAGACTAATTATTTATTGCTGGTAATATGCAGAACTATTGACACAGCATGCATTACAGTATATCTCCCCTCACAATGGACCGTGAAGAAATTTCTTCTAAATATAAACTGGACCAATCACTTCCCATTTCGAACGAACAAATGCTTGTGCATCGTAAGTGTTCGCGGTGACAAATCCCTTTCGCGCAGCATTTCNTGAAGACAATTAGCTCATCTGCTTATGAAGTTCCGATTTTTTCGATTAGGGAGCAAGTCTGTTCACTGAAAACTAAAAATTTTTGTCCTAAGGAGCAAAAGGAGTGACAATGTTGTCGAGGTGGAGCCAACAGCGTTCATAGCAGCATTCGAATCACTAGGAATTTACAATGCGGAATTGATATGTACTTCAGGGATGGGCTTATCAGTGAAATGAACCGTGTTCGGTGTGTCCTGCTGCGGATCATCGTCCTTGATGAAACGGTGCTTATGACTAAGTACTGCTTCAACTGTGTGTGGGCCAAGGCGGAGGTTGTGCTTTGAGCCAATCTGAAAACATGTCGATTACGCTTCGCGTCCGAAAAATTAAACCGACTGAAATATCTTCCGTGTCAAAAAGCATTTTCTAGGCGATAAGAAATTGTTTGCAACTTTCCGCCAGAAGATTGTAAAGGCTTCTTTGCGACTTTTTGACTGAAATGTGATCACTTATCTTTGGAGGTNTTGACTGAAATGTGATCACTCATCTTTGGAGGTGAAGTTGTTATCAGCAGTTCACATTGGTGTTTTGTTGAAAATGTACCAGTAACTAGATGCGAAGTGTCAATAGAGGGACTGACCATTCTACGAATTTTGCATGCACGACTGCAACAGCCAAAGTTGAACGTTTATGCTGCAAAAAGCATCTTTTCATGCATATTTGATTAAACGGAAGTGACTATCTTCAGCATGTTGTCCTTCGCTTGTGATGTGCGACTGTGGCGAAATGGCAAACAGGAGTGGAGATGGGCATGCCTAAAAATGTACGCGGAAAAAAGCTGGTCATCCGCAGCCACCCCTAGATCATCCTTTTCACTCTGTGCCTTTGCTATCCTTGTTTAAATTCTAGCGACAATCTTCTCAGACAACATTTGTTCTTGCCTAGATACTTACGCCACCCGATCATGCGAGCAGAGCCTAGGAAATTGCCAC
>JAARMF010000373.1:25845-50678 GCA_022844705.1 Toxascaris leonina | reverse complement strand
CCTTGCATCTTATCAACCACATCTTTCCTTAGCCACCAGTAAGCAACACTATAGAACTAGGAAGTGCTTTCGTAAATAAATTCCGCTCCCATCAGCGGAACAGTGTAAAATGAAATTTGTTGATATTGGACACTTGTGAAACATTTCCGCAGTTAAATATCTATAAGCTTTTCTGCAGTTAGTGAGATGGTATGAAACGGGGCACACGAGGACAGTAGTATACGTTATATCCGAGAAATCTTATAACTGCAGCCTCTGTGGTTCTTGAGCCGGATATTCCCGACAGATGAATACTCGTTCATACACGCACACTGTCGACAGATGTTTGCAAGATGCGCTGCTGTTTGCACAGGATCACGAATTTTGGAGAGGTGCGTGGAAATTGAACTAGTTGCTGCTGCAGTGCTGCAAAGATCGAAGGTATCTCTAGAGTTCTCGAATGACGAACATAGCTTGTTTCACCTAGTTTCGCACGAAATGGGAGTTATAAGCTTGGACGGAATTGGGACAAAGAGCACTGGTGAAAGCAGCTGGTTCTTTTGAAAAAAAAACTCAGTATCAGAAACTGTGATGTTCACTACTCGCAGACAACCTCAAATGCTCTTCATTGCTGTCAATTTGTATGTGCCTGTGAACCTTAGATGTAGAATACGAAAATTGTTCCCATCTGTCAGAATTTTCCATCGTTAGTGCGAATATCTTGACCGTCCTGAGCAATGCCTAGCATTTCACTTAGAATTTTCTATTCACTGCTTCATGGTGTGACGCATTTATAAAATTTAACTCCTAAACTTCAAACATTTTCAACGGTGCACCAATGCAACTGCAAGGAATTGATAGGTTCGTAAGGAAGCTTAATTCGGAGGAAGCCTAGTGGTTGCTTGATGAAATTAGCATGCATCTTCGCCGACTCATTCTTCCTCGTTGCCGAGTTGAACCCAACGAACAAGTGAAGGTTTCGCAACGGATTCCGTTAAAATGTCGAAAATAAGTTCATCAGAAACGTTCTTGAAGAAACACTTCCTTTCTTCTATCCTAAGGGATGTGAAGGTTTCTGATTAACTCCTTGATGAAGATTCTCGTTCTCTTGTTTTACTGCATGTGCACACTGCTCATTTCATAAGCAGTTGGGCAAAAACAACGGGCCTCCTATAGAGTTTGATTTTTCTGCTTTTTAAGGTTGTATTGCAGAACATTCCTTTCTGTGGCACTTCATTTCCGAATAAAAGTTTAATGTCCCGTGTGAATACCAGAAAAACGAAGATTTTTCGTGAGGTAATTTCGTGCGCCGATTAAGGAACGATCCCTTGTATCGATCGCTTCAGAGTTGGAGCCTCTTCTAGCAAACAAAATCATTGTTCAGCGAAAACAGACTGCGTTAAATTTTGGGCTTTTTTGCTTCAGAGCTTAGCTTATCCTTCTGAAGATCGAAGCACTTCAAAAGATATTGCACTCGTAGAAACATGTAGTAAACAAAGACTGCNAAAAACATGTAGTAAACAAAGACTACATCGGTGAAATAACGAGGCTCGGTAAATTTGTTCGAATAACGGGCATACCCTTTCGAAGACGGTCGGTTCATCGTATTTCGAGATAAAGAAGAAGTTGAGGACGAAAAACGATATGAGAAGCACAATAACGGCGAACAATAATGCCACAGCTATTGGACCAAAATAATCGTAGAATTCGAATTCCTGCTTCAACGATACCATCTGAAATTGAGGGGAATCGAACTGCTGCAGCAGGATCATCACCATTGTCACGAGTAAATGAGCCGCGTTTGGTGCTTCTTGTAACGTTGATCCGATAGTTGTAATCATTGTACATGATTTATGCAGAACACAAAATATATTATTGACTTAAACATTCGATTAGACAGGAAGTTGCACGATATTTCCAACACGGCGTCTTACTTAACGAATGAAAATTGAAAGCCAATTCTAAGCAGTGATCAAATCCGCGTATTCTCCGTATTCTGGTCACGTTGAGATATTAGGTGGCCGGTAATCGTCTTATACGTGTATGCATCCTCACTACTTATCTAGATGGCCATCAGGCTTGCTAATTTAACGTTTTAATATGAAGCTTTTATAACAGCCAAGTTCACATGCGAGCTTGATGTGACATAATTAAAATGCCATTTGCGCAATTGATTTCCGTTTGAGAATCGCTAGACTCATTGCACCATCGCATATGATCACTTCCAAATGAGCGGAAATATTTCAATGGAAGTTTTAAGAAACAGCCGAAAGAGCCTTGCAAATGAAGACTTCATTTCCCACCTGAAATCTGCAACATTGCACCGCAAGCTTTTATTTGAAGTGGAAAATAAAAGTCACATTCACTGCAACAGTGTCGACGACTAAAACATCAAAGAAAGACATTGACCAACTAGAAAGGAAAAATAAATTTTGGCAACACTATCTATACTTCCTTGAAAGTATCATCAAAAGATTGCAGATGTCATCAGTATGGCGAAGCAGGATATACTCTCCATAACAATTAGGCCTGTTCATCAACATGATTGGACTGTGTCAGTTGGCAGATGACTGTCTCTTATCGAAACCCACATTTCAGTTGCTGCCTAACCGTTGAGGATAACTACATATTTTAGTGCTGTAAAATCAGCACCAATGTTTTGCGGTACATTCGGACGATATTGGACAAAGTATTGCCTTGAAGTGACATCTCTGAAGAAGGGTTCAATGACTCGACATGGCACATAAAGCTTTGTGTCATTTGGTTGACACTGGTTGATAACTCGTAAGCCGTGACTCTCGCAAATGTTTGCCCACAGTCAAAACCATTTCCGATTGCAACACGCAAACATGCCTTGTGTAGTTGAAATACGGTCGTAGCCGATCGTAGTCTGGAGAAAATTGCCATAACTCATTTTTCGCCACTATGTCGTCGACGTGGTGGTGATATGGAGATAATGCTATTTTGTCGATTTTGATGCTTCTCGAATCAAAACCGACAAAACCTTGGATCAATATTGACACTTCTTCTTGCAGCCTTCAGGTGTTATTCAGTCAATTCAGCGGTGATCAAGAGCATCGAAGCCATACATTTGGAGATATTTGTGTCGTACTCATTCTGATGCTTTCTGAGCCCTCATTCATTTCGAGACATTTCTGTGAAGAATATAGTCGTCTTTGTGAATGGCTTTATAGCTTTGCTCTCTTGTCGAGTGAAATGAGATATATCGCAAAAACAATACTATCCACAAGCAGTTTTCACGCAAAGAATGGAGGAAATAGCCAGTTGAAAATATACGGTAAGACCATAAAGCAATGATCGATGATCGCTCGGTGTCTAAACATTGGATAGATATTGTCAAAAAAAATTCCAAACCTTGCATTCTATCGCTGTAACTGCACAAGTGGAACATCCACTCGAATATTTCTAAACTGCGGTGTGAAGTGGGAAATCCTGGTCGTTTTGTAGTGCGTCGAACCTTCAGCTGCTGAGTTTGAAAGTGTTTGACCTGTCGAAAGGTAAAGGCGAAAAATTTGCGAAAAAATTAGCGAAACGACCAGGATTTCGACCAGGATACTAGCGAAAAATTTTCGAGTTTGTTAGCGACAAATTGCGAAATGGCTTTATTCTGTAATGGCTTGCGCATTCACATGGTGGTAGTTATATGTCTCCAGCGCGTTAACTGCATTTCAGAATTGCCTACCTTTGTAGCGATACCGAAGTGCGTTGATCGCCAATGCACTGAGTGGTGAATATGAAACGCATGAAATTCTGAGGGATCACTTCTTTTAACTTTGAGAAGAACGCTAATCCAATAACCATAATATGAAGTAACTACAACACTAATGCTAAATTATATATCTATCGCAAAGGGGTGATTTCGAATGTAGACTTTGGCGGCAGTTCGCAACACGACCGACTGAGGATATGTCTTACGTAAAGCCGTTTGGTTTCCGATGGGTTGCGAGTCGATAAAAATGACGCCGTTTTCACTCACACATATACATAATCATTTTCGATAACTTTAGGCACTGAAAGCCGGTTTGTAGCGATTATATTGGAAGTGGTGTTTTTTGTGTTACTGATAAAATAATTCTGCAAAAAAATGTTCTGCAGTATGCAAAAAAAAAAACACCCCCAACACAGTTGATAATGCGATAATCCGCGAACAGCTAGACGGTATGAATCCTAAGTCAGAGGGACTTTTTTTTTATCGAAGGCGCCTCGTTTTTGAAAATGTTCATTAACTGCGCAAAAATGATTGTTTACTGCGATCATAGTTCGAAGACATTTGCACAGTTCTTCTGCAGAAAGGGAAGCCATTATCTCGAAGCTATATAGCTCAGCGCTCATAGTGAAGCGCACATGAAACGAAACGATCAGTGTCACAAGCAAACGATGAGTGAAAATAGCTCATTCATTTTGCCAACAATGCGCAGTTTCAGCTGAAATGTTAGTTGTATTCGCAATCCCACTGCAATGCAAGCATATCGCGCAAATTTGCGCTCAACCGCAACTCACCACACAAGGAGGGAATGCAATGTAGCTACAACAGGGTCGAAGGATGGTCTTTGACGTTCAATATCACATTGGTCGATGAGATACACAAGAAGTTATCGACATTAAGATACACAATTTAATCGCTCGACTGATCCGAACATATCAAGACATGACTTCGCAAATCCTTCACCTTTTTTTAACTGATGAAGTCGGCTGCCAAGGAGGAAAAATTGTGGAAGTTTGGATTATCACGGCTGTTCTCATATGCTTCTCCGTTTATTAGTTCATAAACAACGATTGCCCATAGAGCTCTTAAGAAGCGAACAATCATAATTTGCGCGTCCTTGGCATTTCTTTGCATTTCTCAAGTTCGAACGTTAGGACCCCACCTATTTCTAGAGTCGCCTACCAAGGTCGAGAAGGGGTGGAGGCATCTGAATATGCCCACAAATTCGATTGTATTTTTCGACCAAACTGGTCGCATTTCGGTTCAATGCAGCTGCAGCACAGTTATCTTATGAGAAGGTGAAGTTTTGCTGCTTTTCACCAGCCACCGACTTGGATTGCATGTATGGGTATTGTTGCATACCTTTCAGTGGCTGTTAAAAATTGTGAGGCCTACTGCGCTCAAATACGAAATTGCAAGAAAGCATATTCTCTGAGCTAATTTGCCGTGCTTCTTCTCTTCGTGGAACTCGAGAAATAAAGACGAAACACTTTGCTTGCTACAAGTTGCGTATAGATTCAGGACTATAATTTATACAAAAGAGCATATTTGGAGGCACCAGGAAGACGCTGTCGTTCCTCAAGAGTAGATAATAAGTATTTGAATGAAGACACTAGAGGCTATCTAATGTCTTTGCAATTACCGAACCCCACAACTGCGATCTGTGCTGTCCCGGGTTGAAACTTACGACCAAACCGGGAGTAGCCTTGCCCAAGATTTTGAATGCGGAACTGAAAGTGCATGTCTTTGAAATGTCCGGCGGATGAACTTTTTTTGTAAATGTTCCCGTGACAAAGAATATTTCGAAAAACGATCCAGATGACATCATTATTAAGAGGCTTCTTTGTGAAACCCACGTTGAGGAAAACAATAGACGTGAACTGAGAAGAATATGGCAAAAGGTGCAAGAAAGAGGCTTACATTATGCTCTCCTCGGAATAAATTAATTGAATATCCTCTGAACTGATTTTCTAAGCGTTGTATATAGTGTCGTCGAGACTTCTGAGTAGAGGTAAGAGGTGGCCTAGGCCAGAGGATCCCCGCTATACTTTCAGTGCTTGTGCTGCACAAAAATAGTATTCATTATCTGTGGCTTGGTCGGCACAAGCGGAGTGGACCAACGAAGTCTAATGAGTCTTTTGAGTGTTATCGAAGTCTTCGCTTAGGACTTGTCAGTAACAATAGAAAAGTGAAATGTACGGCAAAAAGACGGAACCATTTCACAGATATGCCAAGAGTAAGCTGAAGACGCGTTATATGGTAAACGGACTGAGCAATATAGTCTCCGATAACCAGCTCAAATGAAACATGTTTGTGCAAATGTGGATATCTAGAATTGATTAATCAAAGACCTTTGACATCACCAAAAGCTACTCCTGAAACCAGAAAAACATGCCCTTCCCTATACTTTGCTACGGGTAATCCAGTGTTTTTGACAGGTTCAAAGTGGCAATAACTACGCCTACGTTCATTTCAAGACGTTGTCTCATGAGGACGCATAGTGGATGTTGTTCCCCTCTCTACTACCAGCGGTTCCCCTGAAAATATTTCGAGTGCAGCAGGCTCACTGCTGTCAATCTCAGAATTAGTCATTCATTGTATGGCAATATGATTTTCAACTTGATGCATTCGTTAGCCGGCCGGATCTTTGGCAGCTGAATACTTCCGAAGAAAGACGTCTTGCGATTTGTGTTAAGTCCTGACGAGGATGTTTTCTTAGGTTGGCAGGCGATGTGCTTTCTATTAAAGGTGTTTGTGACGTTGGTGTTAGATCAACTCTGATCTGCGGACACTGTAGCATGAACGAATTGTCTGTTATCGGAAAAGCCTTCGTGACTTATTGATGAGTCATTTTGAAACCCTGTTACACTGCACCGCTCGCTCGCTTAGTTTCTGATATCATGACGAGAATTTTCAAGGACCTTTCACTCCATCCCCTCCCCCCCTCCCCCCCTTGCATTTTGCGAAGTTTGCCGCAGTTCGTAGTAGCTGATTCGCAAAATCAGGTTGGAAAACTTTGTCGTGCAATTGCTATAGCACAGCAGACTCCAATTTGACAAACATTTGCTCCACGACTATGCACTACCTTTTCAACATCTCGCTTCCAGTAATATCTCATTTTCGCCCTCACAGCAGACCAAGTGTGTATCAGTTTCAGCCAGAAAGGAATTACCGCACAAATAGTGTTTCCTATATGTTCCTAATCTTGACATCTGCTTTCTGTTGATAGGGTAAATGCATCCCGCTTGCTCATATTCCATATTGCATCTTGTTTTCAGTCATCATATTACTGCTCTTTTGATTCACTGAATGTCTTTTCGCGTTTCTCACAACTTTCTTGCTGTTCTTCTTTCTTTTTTCACTATGATATATTGAAGTCGAAAGTCATCAAATGTGCTTCAGAACTGAAACTTTCGAAGCATCTCTATACGCCAATGTCTATTATATTCGACGCCGATATGGACCCTTCCGCAGGTGATCTTTGGACAGACGTTCTTCAGGGACGACGCTGAATGATGAAAAACTAAATATGGTCATTCCTGGAGCAAGTGATTTCGGAGAACACGACACCAAATGTAAGTAAGAAGCAAAGAGAATATGCTTCACTGTTGGAGAGGAACACGCGATCGAACAAAGACGGCAGTCTCATCGCGTATAATATGATTCATGACAAACGCTCTCATAATAGCTAAGATGGCTATCGATGGCGAAGAGCAATACCGTCTTCTATTCACCTTATAACAGACAACTGCCGAACAGGTTGAATTTGGTGGTAATTCAAGTTTTGGGACATCTTATTTCTCTTATTTGATGCCATAAACGAATTTGGTTGTGGAGGTAGGAGACGATGTTTGTGCACTCAGCACAGGAAAAGCTGCAATTCCACTTTTCACATCCCTGGAATGACACCAGTCGTACAACTTTTAGAAGAGATTACACAATTTCATGTGATATAATCGGCTGTAAAGCTCGCGCAAAATTCGAGAACAGGATAGCGCTCTTAGGGATGCCCCTCATTAAAAGTGAACAAATCAATTTAATGATTTCTGTAAAAGTTGTCAGCTGGTGAATATATCGCCCACCTAATTTTGTGGTCCTAAATTGCGTGCTTTTGGCAACAGAACGTATGGGTGTGCATGCTCACATATACATTCGCACAAGCTCAAATTTGCAAAAGCACGCAAAAAAAGGAATTGCGTTGGCGCATCCTATGAGTGCACAGAAGTGGACAGCAGAACAGCAAACAAACTTTCAGGTTTCTTTTCTTTTTCTGAAAGCGTGTGCGACAAATGCTGATTGCTACATGAATTTGGCTCCCTTCGTTGAAAGGGACGGGCAAGGGTGAGTGAGTTTGCTTCAGTGGAACATTCAGTACGCTAATATGTTCAAAATATAATCTCGAAGTGCACATACTCTAGGAAAAGCTGAGTTTTTCCCCAAGTATGAAGTGATGAAGTGGCATAATGGAAATGGATAAAAAGAAATGCAAGAGCGCATTCAGCGGTATAGTCATATCGCGTACGAACTGATGGTCTAGAGGCCATCATTTAACGAATCAAAACAGAATATGTTCTTGCCTATAGAACGTGACTTCGAAGAACGCTACGTTGAATGTGTGCAGAGAAGAAGCTGCATTCGCTTCGCTGTTGGAGAGGAACACGGAATCAAACAAAGAGACATCGTCGTCTAATCGCGTATATCATGATTCATGACAAACGCTCTCATAACAGCTAAGATGGCTATCGATGACGAAGAGCAATACCGTTTTCTATTCACATTATAACAGACAACTGCCGAACAGGTTGAATTTGGTGGTAATTCAAGTTTTGGGACATCTTATTTCTCTTATTTGATGCCATAAACGAATTTGGTTGTCGAAACGATGGTTCTGTTTCCAAAGCATGGCTCATCTTTTACTCTGCCCTAGGAGTCAGCTTCAAGACTGCTTTTCGAGGATTCGAAAAACAAGTTCACTACCACTTTTGTCAAAATAGTGATCCCGCTCTACTCCAATCATCTGGTTGACTACTTCTTCATAAACTCCAAGAAGGTTCATCTTATTTTGCAAAAGATGCGGATAATGTTTGAAAGCATGGAAACAAGTAACAGCACAGCAAGACATATAGATAAGTAGAATGAGGAGAATTGTTCTGAAGTGCAATTATCAATAGAAATGATCTTGTAAAGCCTGGAATATAAGAACTTCACTTCGAAAATGGAAAGAAAACGCTGTCTTAAACGAACAATTTGTACGTTCTCATAGCGAATTCTACGACAGCAGTGCACTTAGCGCATATAACATGTTGCTCACAGTCATTCCTCAGCGATCGGAAGTTGAAATGCGAAGCTGTTAGAGAAAGTAGGAGAAATGACCACACTACATTCTCACAATCCATCTCTTGAAGCTATTGCGCGGGGAAGCAATGGAGAAAAAACATTCGATTCTGAATTGCTTCACATGGAAGAAATAATATATTTATGTGGAATGGAATGACTCAACTGACGCAGTTTTCTTTCGTGTTTCATGCATAACGACACCCGCACTTAGCAAGAAGCGCATCGATGGTCCGCATGCAACGTGCGTAGATAAGCGAATAACAAACAACTCGCAGATGAATCGAAGTTGGTGGCGCATCAGGCAGAATGAGATGTTGAATGTTCCCAGAAAACCGAACGCTGTGCTGTATGACGGGTGTGTGCACATTGCAGAATGTCTGCACTTGCCGCATATTGCCCACTCTTTGGGCAGAGTTTTCCCATCCACACGCCTCAATGGATGACGAAGTTGTCGATAACGCGCCATAAAATGAGCTTCTATAGCACCGTCCGGCATTTCATTTATTATTAATGAATAGTGAATTATAAAGAGTAAATGATTCATAGTTTAATAGAGTGTCAGTCGTTCGTACAAATCATCCATGAAGGATGGTGCTTTCCTCAGACCCTCTGTGAAATTGCCTATATTTTTGCATGAGAATATCTTCTCTCGAAATTGATAGGTCACTTTGAAGCCTGTCACGACAACTTTCGAGTTGATCATGAATTACTCCCATGAGATTTTATAGTTCTACCTGTAGCGCTTCCTCAGCTGAAACAGTGGGGAATGAAGAAGAAATGTGTATGCGAATGTGTAAGTATACGCGATGGCACCGAGAAGCGTTTTTCAAATGTAGTCTTCTAAAAAAACATGAAACTGATAATGAGATTCTCTAGATCCTAAAACGCTTCATTTCATAACGTGATGCAAAATCCCATCAAAGGGAATCACGTTCATGTTTTCGCTAGAGTAAGATAAATGGTTGGGCTGTGAGATTAGAAGAGCTTGATTCAACAACACAGAGAATCAGATGGCAAAAAAACNGTAAGTATACGCGATGGCACCGAGGAGCGTTTTTTAAATGTAGTCTTCTAAAAAAACATGAAACTGATAATGAGATTCTCTAGATCCTAAAACGCTTCATTTCATAACGTGATGCAAAATCCCATCAAAGGGAATCACGTTCATGTTTTCGCTAGAGTAAGATAAATGGTTGGGCTGTGAGATTAGAAGAGCTTGATTCAACAACACAGAGAATCAGATGGCAAAAAAACCTAGTTTAATACCTTTTTAAAAGACGACGGGAGTTTTACATGCAACAGTAAAACTATTATATGAATTATGGGACCTCATGTTTAGGCATGGGCGCTAATGGACTCATACTGCNCATGTTAAGGCATGGGCAGTAATGGACTCATACTGTAACCAAGCCAGCCTTTCGCCGAAATTCATCTACTCTTAAGCGCTTCAAGGCCTCATATTTACATTACTTCAGTATTGGCCATTGTTCACTATCGCAGCTAGCAGCACTCTCAACCTCAGGTTTTAACCTCAACTTTATTGCTCCTCGTCGAAATCGGTTCCCGTCAGGAGCTCAATAACGAAAGACCAAACATTAGCAATCTGAATGTATTCAACGCTTTCACGAAGGTACGTTCACTCACTCTCCTCATTTAACGCGAGAGGATTTTTCAAACTATCGTTGAGATATACCTCTCTTAGCACAGGCCCAGTCCTTCGTCCGAAAGAATCCCTTCCCTCCGCATAAGCCTTTCTTACCTACAGCAAGCAATCATGGATTATTCCGTTTTCTGGGCAACGATTGGCTGTAATGGATGAGGTGTGACTCTCTTGAACAATCTTTTGTTGCTGTTCACTATTTGAGTTGATGAATCGCGTGAATAAATGAGATGTACCGCAAGAAAATCACTGTCAAAATCCGAAAAAGCTCACCGCAGAATACCGCAGACACAACACGCAACCAGCTATCATATAAGAATACGCAATAAAAACTGCATTGTTCGAAACATGTACAACATAATTCGTAAAATATTTTGTTTCTTTGCTTTTTGATGACCAATGAAAACCTTTGTCCGCAGATGGGGCCATCAACGGGTTCATTTCATTGGTCATCAGAAACGAATATACACAATTATCCCAGTTGAAGTCGGACTTCTAAGGCTTCAACATGTCGGTTATGAGATATCAGTATATCGCCTCAGTTCAAACCTGATATTGTGATGTTATACGCTCGTCAGAAGTGTCGCGTTATGTGCGTACTAGAACTGAAAACAAAAAGCAGGAAATATTGGCCAGTGAAACGATGGCAGTTAAAAACGCCAGCGGCAGCTCAGTTGCAGAGCACTCACGTCCAAACGAAAGGTCGCAGGTTCCTCCGCAGATGCGGGCGAGGACTCTTATTGGTCGCCAAAAGAAGCAATATAAAGCGACCTCAGCCGAAGGCGGATTTATGAGGCCTCAACACATCTATTGCGAGATCGTTGTTTATTCATCAAATAATTTAGGATAAGATATGAGGCTTTGTACTCGAGACTTTCGCATGCTAGAAGATGGTTTCAGGAGAACGGAAACAGGCAGGTGATAGAACGAACTTTCCTTACGCGAGCTTCATTGCTGTTCCGAAAAATGCAGCTTGCAAGCTCTCGCACGCAGTGCTCATCATCGCACACTTCAATGAAACCCTTTGTTCAGAGAAGGCAGTCCGATGAATTTTGCATAGTACAACTTCAAACGACTGCTCTTTATCTAAGGCGGGAAAAGAGGATTTAGGCTTTAATTGTCTCCTTAGCAACGTGTGAAGATGATGAGTTGCTTGCACCTCGCATCTTCAAGCTCGAGCTTTTCCTCTTGCTCATCTCTCATCTGATCTCACCTCAAACGAACATCTAGGCACGAAAACAATAGCTAGCAAGCTATTCAGGCCTTGCAGCAAGCCTCGGCTTCATGCACGGTTGAACAATCGCACAGCAACGCGTCTGGCGAAATGATTCGGCTACTTCGAAAGCCAACTTTCGAGTGAGAATTAAAAGGTGCACATGGTCCCGTTTGACCTCTAGTGCATTTTCACTCACCGATTTGCATGTATCTGACTTGCACGGATGGAAAACAGAATGAATGAAGAGTTCGACAACAAACAGAACAAGTGTTATATGTTTGCGGTTATTAGCCTTCAAATGAAGGCATCAACGAAATAGGCTGAGAATGGTAAGGAAAGTGTCGCTACAACAGCAATTTTCTACTCTTGATCATAACCGTCGGATAATTTTCAGTGATCTTTTTTTCGAGGGCTTTGTCATCCACTCCACACCACAAATTTTCTGGTGGCATAATGGCGTAGTACTTATGTGGTGCCGTACTTCGCCTGCAAAGAGGATAGCTGTTCTTTGACCTGTCGTCTGTCATTCGAGATATACGATGAAAATGAAAGATTGATAATCGGAAGGATCGGGCTGGCATCCAATATCCTTTCAATTTTTCACTCGCTCATTGTTCTTCGAGCTTTAAATTAGGACGATCTGCGCAGGGATTTTATACCTCAAGCGATGGCCGATTTTCACAAAACAAATTGCTGAATGAATCTCTGAAAAGAACTCGCACTAGGTCACCAAGTGGATTTGTTTCTCTTTCCAAACTGCTTCGTATAGATGAGTTCGCAGATTCTTCGCTTGGAACACCTAAAGGTGATCATCGTGGCAGTCACATACCGCAACCTCTTACTTAATGAACAGAGAAGGAATTACAAGCGAACGTTAAGATGTGATTTTTGGTCGAAAAAGATTGGCAGACAACGGATATCTCGAGGTGCACGTGGAAACCCTAATAGAGGGGAATGGCATTTTGCTTGTGCCTAAGAAGCAGCCTTAAATGCGACGTGGTGCGTAACAGCCAATAAACGTAGACACGCATTCGTGCAGTCCGCCGCCTTTCTCAGATTCTTTCAGCGAACGTTTACGAATTATCGACGTTCTGCTCTTTGGGTATGCATCTACACAATCGACGCTGGTTATGCTAACACATTCAGGCCATCACTCTCACTAAATTCATATTAAAATCCCTCATAGTTGTGTATTCAAAAAATATGAGTGAATAATTCCTTAGATGTTTAAATCTTAAGAGAGCAATGAGGGATGTCAAATAAGAAGAGGAGGAAATTGCTGAGTTCGGAACTCAATATCGACTTGAAAGAGAGTGAAAAACACATGTTACATATGAAAGTTCGTGAAGGGGACATTGAGAATATGCATGCGAACGAAAGAGGGAAAAGCCGCTGGGAACGGACCGTATAGATATGATGACATTGCGGAAGTTTGCTTGGGGACTACAAAAGTTTCACTCCTGAAGTGGAGCTTTGCTCGAGGAGTGCGGAAATTTCAATCAAAACAATACGAAAGCATCTCAAGCTTAATCATGTGGAGTAGTGAAAAAGAGATCAGCCTCATCCTCTGAAGTCGTTCAACGAGCATCAGAAATCCAAATTCTAATCGAAGATATTCGAAAAAACATTTACGGAGATTTTACCAGAGTATAGCAGCCATACAATTATCCTGACACACTACACTATGGATCATGGATCAGATCGGTACGCACAGCTCACACGTCATTTGACTTCGGCGAACTAGGCCATTTACTAGAGTTCAGAGGATAAACAACTCGGACAGTCGCAAATTTTGAATGATTATTTTTCCGATGATGCGCGGTCATCGGATGAACACTCCAATTTGCTTCATTTCCCAATTCACATATCCTCCCCTCGTGACTCCATTAACGTTTTTGCTGAAGAGTGAAAGAAATTAGGAACGCTGACTTCCGTCGATGCTTTTTGCGATTTCAGCTAACAATCGATTCTTGTTTTCAGTGAATAAGGAGACCTGAAAATTTCCGCACTTATGATATCTCTGAACGGTCAGATTGCACATCAACAAAATCGTATTGCTTGATTTCAATTTTTGAATGTTTCATCCCCAACTGTTGTTCACAATTTTGGATCGTTTCTCACGAAGCTTTCCATACAAGGAGAGTCGTTCTTTCACTACGTTGCTTCATTTCATTGCTGCTCCATTCCTCTTGCCAGCACAGTGATTGAAGGCGTTCATTGCTCCGAATTCTGTGATGGACGTTTCAACGCCCCAAGACAATATAGTGGACATCATGTCAATCAGACGCTCATAAGAAATGAGCCGACTCCAATTTCGGAAGATTTGTCGGCTTTTTTCCATCGGCATTGTAATCGCATGAAATTCGTAAACTGCTTAGAATTTCGTGCGCAGTGGTGTGGATATGCATCGATGCAAACCATTCCCACCCGCCCTGCTTCTCCTTTCTCCGATTGTATTACTTTCCTCTAAAGGTGTGCAAATGCAGCTTTCCTTAGATATTCATCTATGGATATCTTCTCTTTCTCGGAGGAGAAGAAAATATCAATGGCCGATTTTCGACGATCATTTCAGCCGATTGGCATTCTTCTAAAACGACAAAAGGCACTTCCCTCTATGCCCTCTTTAAGAATCATCTGCGATATAGGTTCCTATGCCTTCGTTTACCTTACCCTTCCACTCATAATCTCTCTTCGCCTGCTCCCTAAGCTTATTAGAAAGTTTAATCCATCTGTGCAAAAACGACAAGAGTACACAAATTTGCGCTGCAATATTTCAGGCGGAGGTCAATAAGATGGGATTGCAAAGGAAAATGGCTATGCATAAAGTACGCTGAATTTTTCAATGAGTTTTTTCGTCACCAATGCATCCGCTTCCCGAAGTAACTATGAGCTTCGAAAGCACAGGCAAAGGACAAAGAATTGCTTTTAATAAGCGTCATTGACGTCATGCGTACCCATTTGCACTTAGCATTGGCATACGCTGTGAATATTTGAGAACAATGAAAACACTGTGAATATTTGAGAACAATGAAAACAATGTCCCCACAGACTGCTAACAGATTCATACAGTATTTGTTCTGCGAATGTTGCTCGCCTTCATATGAGCTCAATAAACTGAAGCAAGGGACAAAAAATTCCTTCAAAGTGATTTAATGAGAGCCTAGGTCGTATCTGTTTACTTAACTACGCTGATTTCCGGTCCTAATCCCTCACGACGTCTCAACGAGCTGGGGGCATCGGCGTAATCCCACCACGCGAGCCGACTTTCAAATGCATTTATTGCTTCACAGATGACTGCGAACGAATACTGCCATGTGGGTGCTATATTTTCACAATATAAATATAGAACATCAAGCAACAACTCGCTGTACGATTTGTTCTGGAAAAGAAATGTTCCTACCTGAAGCGCGCAGACTGCTCTTATGCGTTACATATTTTAAAGAGTAGTTTGCACACGAAGACAACAGCGAACGTTGTGATGGTCCTTTACGATTAATAGACATCATGTCACGTTTTCAGTGGGGTGGTGCAGAAATTGACCGAAGGTTTGCCGCAGAATTAATCAATGAACTAAGCACTTGATATTTACGATCCCGACAGGAAGCACAAGTCATAGCGATAATATTCAACTCAGCGCTTTTGTACCTCTGTGATATCAGCAACAAGCACGCCACCATTCGAACGTATTACAACAGCCACTTATATCCTCGAGTGGTCAATTCCTTAGAAACAATTGAGCCCTTCATTGTGCCTATGCTATCAACATGGAATTGCATTCATTTAGAACATACAAAATCAGCATATTTCGCTGCAAATTTATGTCGGATGCTCATCCTGCTACTTCATATGCTTCCACAGCGGAAAAAACCAAAATTCTGAAAAAGCAATCACAATAGCTTCCAAGCAGCTTTATCAAAAAAAAAAAGTGTCACGAATCATCTTCCTCCATGGCCCTGCGCCCAAAATCTTACCTCTCCCTCCTCCTCTTTTAGTTTACCAGTGGTATTCGGTGTATCAGTTGTTGCAACGCATTTCCAGCAAATACCTATGATAGTTGTGCTCCAGATGCTTCCACCTTCTCCTCCTACATCAACAACCCCTGGACGGCGTAATTCTTCAATACGATTCTTGCTTCAGAGACGCTTTTTCGCGATATTTTTATTCAGATTCACCAGTTCAAGGGTGGCATTCCACGCATTTGCACTCCAAATTGAACTTTTGACTCGAACTCAATTTTATTTCTGGCGAGCTGGGCTGTCACGCAATACGATTGATTCATTTATGCTTTCAGTGATTTTACTGCTCTCGAAAAATTTGCTCACCTAACCGCCTGAGAAGAAAAGTGACGTTTTTGCTATGCCGAAATGCTCAAAAGTTATCTTGGAG
Source organism: Toxascaris leonina (assembly GCA_022844705.1). NCBI lineage: Eukaryota > Metazoa > Nematoda > Chromadorea > Rhabditida > Ascarididae > Toxascaris > Toxascaris leonina. The sequence continues at coordinate 34,373 of JAARMF010000373.1, read as the reverse complement.
AGCATGAATCACTTCTGAATTTGAGTAAAGGACGTTCCTCTACGGTATGCATCACATTCACAATTTGTCACAACTCTAGGTTCATATCCCCATTCCTTTCGGCATCGGCGAAGAGATAGAGGTGCGAACGTATGCATACAAAAGTATTTTAGATAGTGCGCACTAAAAATGAATTTTGAAAAATGCATAAAGATCGCCTCAAAAACAGCATAATTATTTGTGCAGGAAAAATGGGCAAAGCGTTTGAAAAGTTGGGCCGCTAACTGAATGTGACGGGTACTTAAAACAAGATGCTCACATTGTTGAAGATGGTTGTGTGATGCTCCCTACAGGCACAGGCCACCCTTATTCGAAAATACAATTTATGTTGAAGCTGAAGGCTTAAACCAACTCCCTCCCCTCTGTTCGAAGTCCCAATGACGCTCCGACAGCCCCCATTTCGCACCAGCCATGCCGTCATATCGCGTGGTAAACATTTGTCAAAGGATAGAGTTGGAATCGACTTATCTTCTTGTCTTTTCAAAATGTCGTTGCATTTAATTTATACTGTGAAGTGGTTACGCAAAGCGAACCAAGTAGGTGAAACGAAAAAGAGTAAGAGCATCACTGCTAGAAGGAATGCGAATTTAACACCTGGCAGAGAGTGGGACCTCGTGGCATAGGAAAATCCATCTCTCCCTTGCTATAGCTCCTTGACGGCGAAGCGCTTTCTTGTTTTCTAATCACAGACATTTCCTGCTTAAGAGAAAAGCAACAACAGAACAGATTCTTATCAGATATGCTGAAATGTTCGATGGTGAAAGATATCGTTAAGTTGCGGCTGCTGCAACGTTACTAGTGTGTGTATGTGTGTGGAGATGCGGAAAAGTTTCGGGATATGAAAGGAGATTTTCGATCTCTAAAGTGCCTTAAACGGATTTAAAATTTTGACTCGAAAATGCTCAAACAGCCTGGTTTTTAAATTTATCTCTCAGCGTAACAAATTCAGTAGTTTCTTTATTATCAGTGGGGCATATACTTTGAATACCTTGAAAAGGGATCATATCGATGGAAATTATAGATCTTCATAAGTTTATGCTCACAATGATTTAAGACATTAAACATTTACAGTATGTCGTTGACATCCCATTTCCATTTCCAAAGTTGCCAAACCCAAAAAGATAGTGCACGCGACTGACGTAAATCATAACTCATGTTAGGGGCATGCTGGACAGTGATATATAAGTCGGCGATCACAATGGCATCAAAATTTGTATGCACAATGTGTTGAGAAATTTTTTACCTGCATTCAACAGACCTCCACTGGAAAGGGAATATATAGACAGTGGTAGAGCAGAAACACTGACACGTGAACGAGGGATAGAATATGTGGGGATGAAGTGACCGATGAAAGACATGTGATGAAATGCGCTGAAAGATAGATGATGGCAAACAGAGATCATGAAATTTCGTTTATATATATATATATATATATATATATATATATATATATATATATATAGTATAGCATCGAAAATGGACTGCAATTAAAAGAAACACGCGTAGAATGGGAGCGAAGAGTACATTTAAGGCGAGGAAGTAAAGAAAACAAAAGTAATGAAGGTATAAGGAATGTGGCTATGACGAATCAGATGTTACTGCATAAAATACCACAGTAGTGCAAGGAAAGGAATAGAATGATATTTAGAGGAACGAACAACTTGAACCGCATAAATTAAAAGGGTATCATGATGAGGAATTGTTTGAGGAAGCGAGAGAAATGGATATTTAGTCAGCTCCTGAAGGTTGAGTTGCGATGAGAGATAGCAATTGAGGATTGCAATGAATTTCGGGTCTGTGCTAGCCAAGTTTGTTTTCGCAACATTGTCGCATATTTTCTGGAGCTATTTGTATAAGCAGTGACATTACATCTATGAGAAGAAAACATGTCTGGATGAATCAGAATGAGCACGGACAAGTAGTACGTTGCATGATCTGTTTCCTGACACAATCTCTTCAGCCTTTCGGCATAGCTTACTCTAAGTGATTTGCATCTTTTGACTGCCCTTTTAGTGAATATTTTTTTGACCTTTCGTAGTTGAGAGCAATCGCTTCTGCTTCTGCCGCAATAGTCTTTAAATTCTTATCAACAAGAAGTTCCGTAATTCTTTGATTTTTGTTCCACTCGACTTGTTCTTTGTGCTCATTGAAATGTTTCAGGAAAATCTGGAGTCACTCCCTAGTAACAAGCATCTAATATCGCCTACATTAAAACGATATCAGCATTGATATTTGAACCCCTAAATGAGAAAGCGTTGCACGTAATTGCAGTTGCGTGCGTTTGAGCCTTGTGGGTAATGAACAGCTCATTAACACGCTTACTGGTGGTAATCGAACGATCAACGCGACCAAAAATGTGTGCTGAAATGATGCAACTCGGATAAGCCGATAAGTACGAAAGATTGGGCAGCTGAGGCCACATTTGGGCAACCTGCATGTTGTTTAAACAATATGATGAGATGCATGTCTTTGCAATTTGATTCAATGCGCCATAAGGAAAAAACCTTTGTCAGTCAAGAGTGTGCCATAAGCCCGCAAGGCAGACAAAGAGGAATGAACAAGGAATGCGACAAATGACCGCTCGAAAAGAATGCTGGAAAAGCGAAAGAACATGTCTCTAAGTGTTTGTAGAGGAAGGCACTAAGCGATATGCAAAAAACTCTTTCATTGATTTTTATCGAAATCGAATGAGTCTCTTTCCCGAATGAAATGTGTTAAAGAGAATATTTTGTGAGCTCTTATCTTCTTCATTCCATAGCAGCAATGTGAAAAACGCAATATGAATCAAGTTTCTCATTGCTGTTCCCTTGCCTGCTCCCCCTCCCGCATACGCATTCTGATCTTTTACATATAGAAATATTAGCGGTTATTGCTCAGCCAGTTTAAACACGCAATCACTGCTGAAAGCGGTAAGAACACCAATTCATCCAGAAGAAAAGTGTTTCGATTTTATTCGCGTCCACAAAGTATCAAGAATGTTCTGAATCTTGGCAGGAAAATTTTTGGTAGAATACTCTCACCATAGCACGATTACTCACCATACACGAGCACGATACTGCACAGGCAACGTTTCAAAACAATGTTATCGAGCAGTCACCAACCCGAAAATTTCTTCAACGACAGCCGTTCTGGAAGTCGCCAACGTTCGATTATAAACACCTCTTTTATGGATAACTTGCTACGAATGTTACAAGCCGGATGATGTGCAGTCTGGTATGTAACACTCCTCAGGTGAAAAAGCTCCGCAAATTTGTTATTTAAATATGGACATTGCAACATCTAAAAAAGCATTATATATTTCCGTAGTTCATTGCTTTCTGAGTACTGCATAGCAAAAGACAAGGTAACGAATAATTCTGAGGCACTTAACCTAAAAGCCCTTGCTGAGGTTCCAAAGATGACACTGATCACATAGGCAGAAATGCTCGATTGCCGAAGACCGCGAAGCCAAGTTTGTGCACTCAAGATATGAGATGCAATGCAGCAGAATCGGCCTTCATGAAGTGCACTTGCAGCAGAAAATGATTCTTCCATATGAAGCAAACTCGGAAATGTGTGGAATTAATAAAAAAGAAGCTAAGTATCTAACAAATGAAAGGTCACCTTAACAGATAAGGAATGCGATCTCTACTTGCAATTTCCGAAGCAACTACAATCGTTAGAATGAAACTGCTGCACAGCTGGCACAAGCAGCGAATGGCGCTGCAAATATGGTTAGCAGTAAAAAGCAAATAGAAGGAAAGAAGATCGACGACCATCGCCAGTTGCTGCAACCACGACGCCGACGAGGCGACGCCGCCTCACGCACCGATCGATTTGGCAGCTGTGAAATCCCCCAGTTGAACGAAGTTCGCAACATTGTCACTCGGGCTGTGTTTCGTGACTCTGTACGTTATTCACGCTCGAAGCACTGAGTCAATCTTCATTCATTCCTCAATCAATTGTTTAGCGAGGTGTAGGGTCTCATTATAAAATATCGATTGGTTTTGCACTGGAGTGAACATTGAGGGTTTGAGTGTCCTCGAGGATGTACGAAACGAAAGCAACGTTTCTATCTGACTACAGAACAATACGCGATATCCGAATTTGAGTATAAGGCAAAAAATTATTGTTTGCGCCAACGAAAATACTTCGTGCCGATGCGATCGCTTGATGACATTTGCGACGATACGATTTGGCCCTAATACGAAAAGCCGAAAATTCGACACATTAGCAAGTTGTCATGCTGGAAAATCGTTTAGATGGGCGATATGATGGAATCCGAAATGTAATGGGGCATATCCTATTGCCTAAACATATTTGAAGAGCTTTAAGTGGGCTGGAAGAGGCAATGAAGAGGATCGTGATGCAGTCAACGCTTTTGTAGCGATAATATCCTCACCAACGAAATTTCGAGACACTGGCGTTTCCTATTTCAACTATTAGCCGCGTCACTACTTCAGATGTCCAATGGATCTATAATATCTTTTAATGGGCATTTAACATGGACTAATTCATCAGATAGCAATTCTTTTGCATTCACATGGCTTTCATTTTTATTTGCAAACGAGAACGCCGCAATTATTCCATTATCAACATGCGTCATTCGAAAACGTTTCATTAGCAGTTCATCAATGGATCCGAATTAAGCATACCCAATGATTGCATTCAATGCAATAAGCACACACTCTACAGCGCAAATCGGTCCAACGATGCAATTTTATTGGCGTTTATCAATTCCAATCAGTGAAGCAGTTTGGTGGACATTTCAAAAAGACACAATAACGACTCGCAAATTGTCAAATTTTGCTCAATGAGCAGTGAGAGGGAATTCGAATAAGAGTTTCTCTTTTCCTCCGATTGGATGAAAATTGTTGTGTATGCAGAGGGATAAACATATAATCGATATGCTGTCGCCTTGGTAATCCATCGCAAACGAAGCAATCAGCAAAAGAATCGCTTATATGATTCAAGCAATGCGCTTGCAACATGTGAACCTCTAGCACTCAACTTTGTCGTCATTAAGGCATTTATTTATCGTATAAATTAATTTCACCAACGAAGCAAACTTCTTTGAAGTTCTGCTCACTTACAGAGTGTTTGGTTGCACGTTGAGATTAGTTACTCTTGGATAAATGCTGAAATAGATTTCGACACCATCATTGAGGCTCCTATATGTACACTTGTTGTTGTTTAACTCATCTCAGTACAAGGTGAGGGAATGAAGGTGATATTCACAGTCTCTAAAAGGATGATTGGCTTGACTTGTTCGTTCGCTTTGAGTGCAATAATTTGAGGTATCGAACAGCGAGGTCGTGTTAGAGCTTAATAATAGAATCAAAAATAATCTGCTGATTCTAAAAATATTAGTGCTGCGCTCCGTAACTGCGCAATCAATGATCGCATTTTTCGAGAGCGAACAGATTTGAAAACAAACGAATGAGCATCTTGAAGGAGTCAGCAGGAGTCGTGCTTTTGAACCCTGTCCATTGAGTGGTCATTTGCATAATTGTTCGGAAAATAACAAACAAACGCAACGAGACATGCACGTTTCATTCCGCACAAACACTTTCACCGTTACCCAATGAAAACTCTTCCTATGCGTTCCGATCGGTGCAACGTGAATCTAAACATCTGGAAATGCTTTCCGGCTTTGAGAGCTTTTATGTCTACCTAGTCGACTGAACGATGCTGTAGGTTTCAGTCACCCATTGTATCCAACAGATATTAAAACAGTGGTTACGTTTGCTCACCAGCTGCACCACCGGACAGGTAGACAGACACATTCAAACACCTTCAGACTAGTCGTTATCGTGCTGCACCTTCAAGGAGAAAATTTGCAAGAACGCTTTGAAAGTTTATAGAACATCGAAATATTCGAACACAGTACAGTTCAATTTCCTCGTCTCCCTTATATCCCATTCTATTGTGGCAGCAGGCACAAGCTTTAAATGTGAGTAAGTTGACAAATATTAGCTTCGAATTTTTATCAGAAGCTGAAGGTTAAAGCACAAAAATTGGATGGCTAAGGCACAATGATAAAGAATTCCGTCGATCTAGGGTGTGCTCAAGGAGTCATAACAATGATGTGGCGTATACACGAATGTTTCAAAATCACGCAAATTCTAAACGGTCCCTTCTTTCGGAGTTTGCCCACGGACAGTACGCATGTTCCCTGAAATTTTGCTCCGGAGCCGAAACCGTTGTACAGATTAGATGAACGAGCTTTCGTAGTTCGGCACGTTCTGTCGGGAAAGCAAACGTTGTATTCGTTGTCGTTATCATCTTCAGCTCTTCCAAATCTGAACTTGGATAGGTAAACACTTTAAGAATATCGGTCGTCGACTGCATTTTTTCGTGTTTTTTAATGAAAATTGCTTAATACATAACGGAAAGCATGTAAAGAAGGCACACACTATTCAGCCTAATAAAGCAAAAAAGCTCCTCACGTATTACGAAGCAATAATTCAAAGATCAATTAGTGCACATCATTTTTCAAAGATCCAATTAGTGCACATCATTTTTCAAAGATCACCTCCTCATCAAAACACATTGAGGAATTTCAAGAAATAGACGCCTTTAACTGCTTCCGCAATAACATTTGCTCGTTGGAACTGTGCAATAGTTTTAGTTGCTATAGCTGATATCGATGGTCGCTCGAAACCAATTCGGGTGTTTAATATGGCCTTGCGATATGGATCATGATCACAAATTTATTAGCAGTAGGAATAGTGACTAGTGACGAGGCAGTACAAATGTAATGAATAGTTCACAAAAATTGGCTGCAAGTGCATAGCCTGCTGTTGCACGATGCAACAAGTGTGTGATTACTGACATTAAACCTATGCCGTCTCTGTAAAGTTGGTGAAGTGGCATTATTCTATGCCATCACATGCTTCAGCTGGAAGAACAAAAGCACTGCTTTAAAATGCGCTTAGTAAAGCTGGATCAAAATCAGGAAAGAACGACTAGAGTAGATTTCGAGGAGCTTTGGAAGAACGAGTACAAAAATTCGATGTTAGCGTGCCCTAATTCAAAGGATTTCATCAGTTCACATAGAGTCTAGCTTAGGCTTCATCTCAACTAACAAATACTCTAAAAGCAGAACATCTTCATGAAGGAAATATGCACGTTTTTCTTGTGAAATCTCAGCAGTTTTCCTCATTCACGTGTGCTTCAGTTGTTTTCAATGATTATGGGTGAAGCACTGAACGCATCAAGAAGAAGCGATAAAGGTGGCTCGAAGTCCCTACGGTGCTACAGATTTATAATGAGGCTACTGTTGAATAAGTTGAGTCAAGAATCGAAAAAAGAATGAACAGTTCACCTTCAAAGCTTTCTTCGCCAACTCCAAGCACGTATGCATCGACATGATTTCTTCGTGCATACTCAACCGCTTCGCGTGCGTTGAACTCAATAGCGCCCATATGAACAATTCTTCGTGATGTTGCAGCTATGAGAGCGCTTCTTCGACCACCTTGCTCTGTAGTGCGAAGCGTGGTTCCAAGAACGTACGCCTAAAAATGAACAATGTTATCTGTGAAGGCTGTGAATTTGCTCGGTCTCGAAAGAGAACAAATGAGAGCAAATCGCCTATGTGAAATAAGTTGGCTTGGGGCAGGCTACGGATATGAATAATTATTTATTAGGTTGCTTGAGCACTGTGATGACTACATGGATATAAAACGCTTTTTGAATGCATCAGCAAGTGAGCATAAAACAAAACCAAATTCCCTTCCATAACAGCGATGATGTGAAGGTGAGGAATTATGCAAAGAAATTAGATGATGGGATTTGTCTGCATTCGAACTATCACAACATAAGCCAAGGCTGCATCAACGGCCCTATAATTGACGATTTGAGATACGTTCGCTAATGCATCCCGACAAATTGGATTTTCTTCTAGATCGCAGCCAGAGTATTCCATTTTTGAGAGATGGATCGACGTTTGGAGTTTGTCCAATGAGTTCTCGAGATGTAGATATGTGAAAACTGATCCATTGCGTCGGGTTTTTAACACTGCCAATCGCGATACCTAAAACATGATTAATGTGATGCCATTTCCTTTATATATTTATATCTAAGAAAAGATTCATATTTCAGCTCTGCACTTCTCGAGAAGATCTTCAACGGCATAATCGATGCTGGTCAGAAATGATAGACTTCAATAAAGGAACTCAGTTCCTGCTGAGACTTTTCGATTTATCGCTAAGTGAGAGGCCATTCGATCTCGTGAAAGTATCTAGTAAGAAGAGATATTAAGGAACCGAAGTAATCGCTCGCACCTGACTGGCTCTCATAACCTCATATAAATGATCATAAAATAAACGGGTGTATTCCTGAGACTCGATTGGATCGAATCATCGGATATCTTAATTTTTCTTTCCTTTTTCCAAGAGGTAATGCCTAGCGCTGATGGACAGTAAACTGCAGTTGCCTAGCCCAGTTTCGATTCGTTTCCACTGGCGAAGAACTTCGATTTTCACTTTGGAGCCACCTGAAAGCTCGTT
>JAARMF010000373.1:4212-24203 GCA_022844705.1 Toxascaris leonina | reverse complement strand
ACATTTGCTCCGATTGCTTTCGAAGGAATGATAAAGTTCCCTGAGAAATTCTCGAAGTTTATGAAATTCGGCTTCTGGCATTGCTGTCGAATCGTCTACATATATGGTCATATCAATGCCAGAGATTATGCACGTGTTGGTCGCGTGATTTTGGGATATCGAGGTCGCTCCGTTCATAAATGAAAGCCACCTTCTTGTATTGTCGTTATGAATCCTGGTTTTGCTGGAACAATTAATCCCTACTTGAAGATTCCCTGCACCTCATAAATGACTAGAAGCTATTGGAATAAGAACAAAAAATTTTGATTTTGCTACAAACTACTTCGGCGCACCAAGAAATTCATTGTCAATGTCATAATCGAAGAAGAGGGATGTGATGAGATATTACCGTGTTGCTAAAGCGCGGATAAGACGGGTTATGGATGGGGCAAGAGTAAGAAATTTCGGATTTTTTTCTTCGATTAAAGGCACTAGATGCGATTAGTTTGCAATGAATCCTTGATGCCAAAAGATTACATCATGAGAGAGATGTGTGAAGGTTGAAAGCTACCTTATCACACAATGCGGCCTATTTCGCTTTTACAATGCGGTTTTAAATTCGCAGCAACCATTACTTACCCACAGCCATATTCATTGAAGAGTGCCTATGATTGATAGCAACATATTTCTCTTCCTTCAACAACAGCTTAACTCTGACTCGTCTTTGAAAATAAAAGGAAGGAATATGAGGAGGTAAGAGTGAGCAAGAGGGATATGGGATTTTCTAGGTCGTTTTCAGAGCTGTCGTTGCCTTTTCATAGAGAGGAACCTCTGATGGCGAAGATGATAATCCGCATATACGCACCCTCACGTCTCATCTGACGCAATTCGCTCTTCAAGACCTTATGCGCTAAAATGTTTTAGCTATGTGATCATTCCACCCATCCCCCCATCGGGATAGGGCCATATACTCCAACCATAAAGTGAAATCTTAAGAAAGCCACTTTTATTAGATGCCCTACGAATTCTTACCGTGAGTTGGTATGATCTTCGTTATACCGAGTATGATCACATCTCATTTGAATAGCCTTGCATTAGCTCACTTCGCATATCGACAGAGTTAATACAAGGACGAACTGCGCTTATCAACGGAATATGCTGAGTAATCTATTTACTATTTTATAGAATTATTGATATAGCCCTTCAGTATGTTAAGCTACCATTTTAAGAACAACTGCAACCGATATATGTGTTACCTGTCAGAGGAACCAGTCAACCATTTAGTTGCCCAGGAAGAGTTGAAACTCTGCAAATGCTGCATTGCATCGTGTTCGCTCGGACGATATTCTGTCGACAAAGCGGCCCGAACTGCTGCTGCATGTGATGATCTTGTTGGCATACTGCTTGCGCCTAAAAATTTATTAAGTCTCAAAGTTTGATCACTCAAAAACATTATAAAAAACGCTACGAAAGGCACGGAATTAGAACACTCTCTAAAACGCTTCTTAGAGTCCTCATGGTTGGCCTTTTTGAACACGTGACAAAGTTTCCACATCTAAGTGGCCGTTGTTGTCGGAGTTCGTGCAGCGGCATTTTTCATTACACACTCCTTTCAGATGTGAACTGAAATGCCAACTGCTTATTCATCAGAGAAAAAGTGGCGAGGAAATAACATGAATAAAAAGCGCGACTCACCTGCAAATGAATGTGATTCAAGCTCCGAGACTCTGTGACCATCTCGTGGAGATGCATACTGAGCTGCAGCTTCTATATGACGGCCATCTTCCACAATGGTATCCTTGAGTGCCGTGAAATCCACTGGAGGAGCAGGCCTGCTCGACTGTGCAGTCGTAGTAATCACTTCAGGCGAGATGCTGCCAGAGAATTTTGGTAGCCTGATCGCATCAGCTTGTTGCACCTGTCCTAACCATTTCCTTACTCCCGCTTGAAAACTTTTGTCACTTCCTGATATCGCATTCCGTTCCCCGCTGTACAGTTGAGGATTGTGTCCAGATCTTTCAAGCAGCTTTCCCTCCATCACTGAGCTATCATCTTGACGGGCTGAGCCACCGGAAGCATTATTCAGATGTGATATTGCTTGACCCTCCTGGTCACCGTCATCACCGCTGCCTTCACAGTCGGCGTCAACCGCTTCCGAAGATGATGGCAATAAATTCATCTTGCAGAGTGATGACACCAGATTAGAACCCTTTACTGTCCGAGTTTGCCATTCATTCGATGGTTGCCGGTCGGAAAAAAATTTGTTTTCTGCACCAGGCTGACTGAGATGAGGAAAGGGACCATTCGTCATATTCGCTGAAGCTTCTTGACCTCTGTTTGCTGGCATTGAACACGAGCACTGATCTTGTCTGAGAGTAGGATGGATTTGATACGTCTGACGCTTTGGCCGTTTTTTGCTTTCGGCATGTTTCAGCGCATCATGGGATAGCAATTCCTTTCGAAAATTTGTCGCGTCCGGTTCAATCTCCGATTTCCTTAATACTAAAGAAGTCGCGTTTCGCCAGTTCGTCTCATCGGGCTCCGTGGATGGTGGTCTGACTTTGCTCCAGAAGCCCTCCGGTGTACCCTGAGCTACCTGAAGATGAATGACGAAAATTGCACTATATAATCGGTTAACCATCATCGAAACCAGGACCTCAGCTCAATACTCTGCAGTTGTCGGCAGTCGCTGGGCCCTATGAATGTTGTGAAAAAAAGGAAAGATTCGCTGGTTTTAAACACTCTGAAAAAACACCGTCTCCTCGTGTATGCAGGTGGAAAGCAAGACGAACAAGTTAATCTTTGGCGCACGAGCAGCAAGGCGCACCTTTCTAACTAGACTTCAGAACATCAAAAATAACTAGGAGAAAACTGAAAAGGATCGTGATAAGGTTGAAAATGTGCAAGATTTGCCGCCCTTTACTGTTCTAGCCTCAGCTGCACTTATTTTTTGACGAATCTCACAACGTCTAGAGAACTACCTCATTGATCGCTATGATACTCCTTGATGCGTCTAAATCCACAATCGTTTCGGTGTTTTTCATGGCAGTAGACTTCGAAGATATTTCATGATCTTGTCCACCTCGACCGTCCTGGAGGATCGCTGATGTTACTGGCGCATCTGCAAGCTGGCCATTATCGCTCATGCTAATGGTAGTTGGATATGTGTAGACGCACCATATAAGCTCAGCGAAGTTCGAAACCTGGGCTGCATTTTCTTGCACGAAACAAAACTTGGTGAAAAATTCTGTGAGAATAGGATGCCAGAAGAGAGCGGCGTGCGACAAGAGATGTCAAGTTGAAGTTGCTGTGGATGTTGTGAGGTGGAGAAGAAGTGTTCAATTGGTCAAGGGAGGCTGGTTGATACTCAGAAGTTCAGGAGATGCCCAAATATTACTTCAATTGCAAATAGCACACTTACCGGATTTGCTCTTTCGATCGGCCGTCTGCAATTCATGCAGTCGAGAGTGCAGGACTCGTTTCGAAGTGGGACCAGCTGACCAGTCGGAAGGGCAAAGCGGACACGAGAAAAGCAAATTACACACGTCTCGACGAATCGTACAGATGAACTCGTAGCTGAAAGCGCTCATCACAATTAACTTCAGCGAAGCTGCAGGTGCGACATATTCATTTATGCTGGAGTGTTTATAGCTAATAAGATGTATCGTGGTTCTGCTCAGCAGTATAACTGGAAGTCACTGTTGATCAACATCGAATGTGCAGCAATGAAAGTGTAACGGTTTGTTATTTACATTTGACCACTTCAGACGTCATCAGAAAATTAATAGTCGCAAAGATGTCAATAGAATGGGGCTTTAAAACGTCAAGAACACGAGTGCTGTTATTTAGGCACCACAGAGCACTCGATTTTCATCTGCAAAAATATTCAATCGTGAAATTTAATACTTCAAAAGAGAGGGACTAGAAACATTGCATATATTCCAGACGCTCAGTTCTGTATTCATCTATTGAATAAAACGATGTGGGCCTGAATAATGATGCCTCATGCAGTGGAATTTTTTGATGCTTCATTCATTTCCAACGGTTCCTAGAATTCCACTCGTCTGCTTGGAGGCGATATCATTTCTACATCTGTGGATGGCGAGAATCTGAAGAATGGATGCGAAGGTAAGGATTCACCTCAAAAGTACAGAGAGTACCTGTTGAGGGAGTTCAAAAAGCCTTCATGCCAAGCAGATGAGTGCCTTTTCCAATCATGTCCAGCAAAAACTACGCACAAAATAAGCACTGCGTATTTTTCTCGAGTAATCCTTTGTATGATTGATGCCAACGCATCCAATGAACGACTCCTTGACTGAGGGGATTTTTTAAAATGGACATGAATGGAATGCTGATAATGGTTAAATCGACCGATATTTTGTAGTTAGCTGCTTTTTCGTTTCACATCAGTCGGAGAAACAATTCCTTCGCTACGCACCTGCATCACCTCTCGATTCGGTTGAGATTTGAATGCAACTCGGAGTACGTAATGCAATGTTTTGTGCAATTTGTATAATCAACGCTTCATTCGATGCTCCTATGAACCTGTATGATACTATTATGCATATTGTATGCCATATAGATACTTCACATTTATTGCCATATTTCATCACTATATCACGACTGTATCACACACAATCTCAGCTTTGTTCTTCGCCGAGTCAAATTCGCCTGCCCTTTGTATACTTCCCACAGTCGCCCACATGCAAATCAGCAAGCAAGGTAGTCAATCGAGCAATTATCCTAGAATAATAAAGCACATCCGGTAATGCGCGCTGGTCGCATGAACAGCGGGTTGCAGAGTTTTCCGGAGAGGGGTTTTGTGCTTAAACTTGGCCAATTGTACAGCTGAGTTTGAAGATAAAATTTCCAATTTTTATATAGCCTCATTTGTTGGAGAAGGAACAGAAGAGTGCATTCTAGCTTGGGGCATGGCGAAACCTGGAAGCGATTGCGTGACAGGCAGATGGACGCAGACGTGCCGAAGCAGAGGCGTTACTTTCTGAAGAGGTACTTGTTTCTTTTGAAGACATACAGAGAGGGTATGAATCTGAGGATGAATGGAACTATATGCGTCAACCGGACCATATTGGTCAGAGAAGTTGAGGTCATTAAATAGCTTGAGTTGGTAACGATGCCCTCGAAAAAGCGCAGGAAGAAGTCTTGTGAAAGAAGGTAAAAGCCTCTGCATCTTGCCTACCAAACGAAACTGTATCATAGGATTAAAACAACTAACAAATGATGCAGAGAAATGTGTGAGTATCTTGATCGTACAAATTGTACAAATGTGTGCACATACAAATTTTCTATAGTTGAAGAATATTTTTGATGTCCCCAGCTCGCTCCGAAGCTGATCGATCCTGTCGTGAACCTTGTATGCAGCAAATTCGCAGCTCTAGCATTTGTGGTTCCGGAGCTGACCCCATCGAAAACGTAGAGAGGCAAGCACCTCGCAGACAAAAAATCATACTTCGACAGAAATCGCGCCTGTTCAAGAACCGTTTGCAGACTGAGAACACGACTGACTGATTGATTCATAGCAGTCGTATAGCCTTCAGCCCATGTGGAAATGTTAAAGTTTTGCTTGCACAGTTCTGCGGCCTTATCATATAATCTTGTCACTCTTGCACACTGAATGGCTGATGTAATCTTTCAAAATCAAATAACGGTCTTTGAGTCGACCAGTGATCCATTTTTTGAGCTAATCCTTGTTTCGTTGAAAACGGCTCACACTTTGCATATCGTGACGTAACACAACCCACGAACAAAACCAAAAGAGGCGATCTTCTCGAGGCCCGAATAGTTTTCATGCTCCTTCATTTCTCTTTATTCTTCAAGACATCGCTCCACTGAAGCACCTTTCCTCTTTCTAGGAAGCGAATTAAAGACCTGGAGGCTAATTTCCCTTCCATTCCCTTCATTCTAGTGATCTACAACGCTCTGGGGCAAATATCACACTCAACACTGTAATCGGTTCAATCAAAACAGATTGTTCAGCGAGAAGCAAGTTGGCTCCACTCTTGGAATGTCACGCATGACGCAGCTTTGCCCACAGTGAATGGCTGATGCAATCTTTCAGAATCAAATAACTGTTTGGGTTGTGCTCGCATTGCTCTTTGCAGTGCTTCCAGCAGCATTGATTAACAAAACTTCGTGCTCAAGATCAGACCATTTCGCATAAAGTGGAAGCTGTTCTCATGAGTAGGCAGCTTCCTGACATCACACCTCAACAAGCTTTTCTGAATAGGGCTTTATCTTACTCGATAATGGTCATATTCGGTGCCCTTGAGGCTTAGCGGTTGCTCCTTTTCTGTTTATTATGCTCATAAACCACGACCCCTATCTTCTCATCCACAACATTTGCATCGAAATGCATGCGGACGATATAGAATGTTACGCTCCGGATACGACAATGTTTCATGATGCCTTGGATTTCTTGGGTGAATCGCCGCATTTATGGCAACTTTTTTATTTGTTCTTGAAACCCAATCTCCCTGTGCAATGCACACTGTATTTCAGAACGCTCTGGAACCTCATTGAGTGATTTATGCTGGCCGAAACGATGCCTTTGAGGATATTTGCAAATATTTAACCATGTCTTGAAGCGATGCAAAACCAGTAGATTTCTGCTGCATAGAAATTCTTTCAAAACATATATGGGCCTTATTCTTCAACACAGGAGAGAATGATTCAGCTGTGCTCTACTAAAACATGAAGAAATGATGGAAAAGCGCCGGAGATTTCTATCGACATTATAGGAAATAAAGAATGTTACGATTGGCTTGGAAATGCGAGAATGAGTTTATTAAAAGCGTGACCAGCAATGGAAGATTTCGTAACTATTTCCGAACTACTTAATGGTGAATAGGATATTGAAGGAGACATCCGAATAGGATACACGGCTCACCATACGGTTTTGTCATATTCTTCTCGCTCACCCATGACATGAAATTTGATGTGCACTGTATTATTAATAGATGGTGTCGCGGTTATAGAGACAGAGTTCCTCCGATGTTCAATGACTCGTTGTTCCGATGGATGACTCTGCTTTAATTAATCCTTGTAATATCCCATCGATAAAGTGAACATTTTGTGCTGCAGAAATAGCCGCACACTCGCAACATTCCAATCTCTTTTAACGGATGCAGATCGTTTATCTTTCACAAAGGTTTCGCATGTACTTCCTCTGCCCACACAAATAGGCACTGCCATGCGCAATGATGTACCGCTTGTGCCCATAGATTCTCGTTTCCTGTTCTGTGCTACTGTGGTTCGAAACATTCCCGAGTACGACGCACTGTCGTGCCTTTCCTCCTGCTGCATACACACTTGCATTTCCACTGCATTTGTTCTCACTGTGCCTTTAGGCATCCCAGTGGTTTTTCTTGTTCTGATCATCGCAAGACGGACAAGAAAAAATTCCCTCCCTATTCAATTAGTCATTTTTGCTTACCTTTGCAAGAGAATAACACCATCATCGGTCGTTTGCTTGCTGTAAGGAAGTTGGAAAGCCGGATTGTATGTCTGATGGATGCGTGGTAACGTTACGTTCGGATATAGCTGGTGAAGACGCCCAAGGTAGCGCTCATACGGTTGATAATACGCCAAGAGATATTTGTAATAAGCACTATCCTTGGCAGCCAAATCTGAAGCGAATTTATGTCATTGCACAACCACATGCATCGATTGCTTTTCAGGTGTTCTCGCAAACCACTCTAGAGGGTCTGTTCCTTTACAGAGGGGTCATTCATGACATGAAAGTGAGTTTTTTCTGAGCACAATACAATCGAAAATTATCAAGAACGTTTATTCAGTGAGTACAAAATTATCAAGAATGCCCATACTGTTTATTTAGCTCTTTCCCTCGTGTGCTTGTTGTGCAACCATCACGCAAATGAACTCGATAGATGATGTCTGATGATGACGGCTGTTGGAATGAAGTTAAACAAACATTTTGACGTCGCCTCATTTGCTCACTCAAATTTGACAGCGATTTCATCGAGGTCAGTTATCGGTATGTAAATTTTCGCTTGCTCTATCCGCTTCGCATATTTCTCATAAATCATATTTATCTGCTAACGTTTCTGCATATCCGGATGTTCAGTGAAGACGCTGCAAACACCTGCTGAAAGAAATGGCTTGCAGCATTTTAAATGTTACTGTTGACAGCGATTACAGTTTCAAGTAGAAGGCTTGCAATCACAATGAGGAAAGAAATTTCCAATGAAGCAGCAACATTCTGCAACCTCATCATCTGCATGTCCACTTGAAACTGAGAGTTTCCATATTCCGAACCAACATTCACATACCGCCTATACGTTCCGCTCGCGAAAAGATAGATTTTAAGATTAAGCAGAAGGATGTACGACTTATAAACAGCTTTGAGGGCACATAAACAGCTAAGACAGATTTGTTTTTGGACGGACACGACATCGGAAAAAATCTCTCGGTGTTGAGCTCTCGGTGAACAAGCATTTGCTTCATGCCCTTCCCGCATAACTTCTATGTGCAACTGAGATAGTGTATGAAAGTGCAACTGAGACACAAAAACGGCTGTAGTTTCATCAATTCCCTTATCGATGCAGCTGACAACCATGCTCATACATGGTTGTTGCGACGAAAGTTTTGAATTCCACCCCGTCTTCGTCGCTCGACAGTTGCATCATTCTTGGAAAGCTGTGGTCAAAATAATCACTCTCTACTTAGAGTGAGCATCATCGTCCGGAATGTTATCATCGCACACGAAAACTCGCTACTTTCTGCATAGGCACAGTCAATTCGAAGAAACGCTGACTATTCTGAGGCGCAAGAAAATGTCAACAAGTGGAAAATGAAGGCTTCCAGAAAATGCGCCTCTTAGCAGCCTTCTTATATTGAGTATCCCCTTCCATCTATTCTTGCCTGAAAGAGGAGTCCGTCCTGAAATTTGGCGGAAGCGCTATGCCTTTTTCCTCTCCATGAACATCACCTTCGTATATGCGACCATATTTCATGGATGCGAGTTCAGTAGATTGTGGGATCTCTGCGCGGCAAATATGATATATATGTGATAATTATGGGCATATGAGGCTTCCTCTGAAATTGCTCATGTTCATAATGTCGCCGAGCTCCAGTAAGATTACAGCGGTTAAAAGCGATTTTTCCCCTTTCGTTGAACCAGAAATGAAGTGAACATTGGTGTAATGGCTGTTCAATGCGGATTGCTCACCGCTGTAATATATTGCACTGAAGATGTTATACCTCTGTGAATAGTGATGGTTTGAATTAACTGTAATGTGAATGCATTATTCTGCGCATTCATTACTAGCTGGCAAATTTTATACCAGCTGACGTAGCCAAAGGAAACTAGAGGACGGTTCGTTTAGCAAGCTGTTTCAAACTTTGACAACAGTTATTTATACTCACAATTTTCTCTAGCCTCAGGTAAGGGCGCAGTGTGATAGTTTGGTTACGACATTGATAGAAGTGTAAGCGAGTGCAGAATCTCAGCTTTTGAAGCCAACGAAAAAGAGTGCTGGTGGTCCGTGGACCACTCAATCTGCAAAGAAATCTTTCCAAAGTCAAATAAACGAGTCGTCCGAACGTCGAATAAACGGTATCGGACTATAGATGAGGATATTCACAAAACGATCAATTTCTGAGTATACTAATCAATGGAATACAATTAATTGGACAACAAATGTTGCTTTAGTACTAATTAATTGAACATATCTCAACTACCAATTAGCAGTTCCAATTCGTGATATTTCACAAGTAAATGAAAGTTACAACGGCCGCGAATCAGTATCGACTGCCTCTACCAGATTTTGTGCATAAGGATACAAAGGATATAACAGCATGGTCTCAGAGGACTGAAAATATGAAAAATATCAGGTGATGAAGTGAGGACAGGGAGGAATAACTCCGCCAGCAACTGCACATTCTGATGTGTTCCGCCTTTCTGCTGCTCACTTCTACCTTCGAGGTCTGAACTGTGCTCTTACTACTCATTTTTACCGTCAAAACAATCCCTCTAATACGTCCAAATTCAAACTATGTTTTCAACACTTTTCTCGTTAGGAATGACATGCATAGCGCATTCAATACCGCAACAACCGGTGCAAGAAGCGTGTGTGCGCGCGGGTTCGATCCATTTGCATTGGCCCTTGCGCTGTCTGTGGGACAGTCGGTCGATGGCTATATGAGGCCTTGAAGTTAATCAGAGCTCACACGGTCGCTCGCATAATGAACAATCACGGTAGTAAAACTGCGGTATTTCGATCCGAATTCATTTGGTCGATGCCTTGTTTGGCTGCTGATTCGAATTTTTGTTCAATCGAATAATTCAGACGCATTTGGGCGAACAATGAACGCATAAAAAATTTTCCTCTCGTGCGATTATTCCATTCAACCGATATTTGGATGTTTGGATGCATATATGAATGCCCGACAAACATTTGCTGATTCTTATATTAGTTTTCGGCGTTTTTTATGCTCTGTTTCCCCTCCCACCCCCACCTTCCTCCCCCTTCGCAGTTCCTTAAAAACTTTGAAGAAATTTTTTGTACAGTACAGAATAATGTCAGCTGAAGTTGCAGCTCGTTACTTCTGAGATATTGTCATAAATTCACCACACAACATGTTGCCCTATTACTGAAATCTTTCAAAGCTGATGGCATCTCAGTCGAACACATCAAAACTCATGAACGCTGTTTGATGACGAACTCCACAACACATCAACATCGAACATTTTCATTTCTTAACTACGATGAAAGTAAACGGGGAACTCGCGAAAGCGATTTTTACTTTTTAGCTGAATGGTTGCGAATCTATGAACGACGACAACATTTCTGATCAGCGGATAATTCTCAGGACAAAAACGATCGCAACGGTACCGAAGGATTATCCTCAAATCACCCTGCAAAATAATAAAAATAAACTGAGTGGATGAATAGTGATTCGTTGCGGCAGCGGGAGTACAACGAGAATGAAAATTCGTCTCAATCACAGTTGCTGAAGCAAAACACTAAGGAGGTTTTAGTGATACTAGGAAGAATTGCGTTGAGATATTTGTGATGGCTGCAATTTGTGATGGAGTGAGAACTGCTGGGCGTGAAATGAGAACTGTTAAGATTAGCATATATAAGAAATGAAAGCATTTATTGTGAACACCTTGCGACCGCAAGATTAAGCAAAGCAATGGACGTTGGTTTCACCACTGCAACGTATGACAGCAGTCGGGTGACGGTAATAGTACACAGTAGTACAATAGACCAATGGAAGTGAAATCTGAATGCAAACTGGTCATAAAGAATGAAGAAAGGAAAAGGTGAATGGGAGCGGTCATGCGAAAGCTAACTGAATAGTATACAAATTGGCGCATTGATAGAACGAAGGTAGCAATCGTCGTATGGAATGGAAGCCGAGTTGCATCAGCGTGAATCCCAAAAATCACTTCGGCATTGGCGCCTAACTCAACGCTCACAGAAAAAGAAAATAAAAGCAACATCACTGCGTGTTTGGTGTGTCAATTGAGTTCCAAATTTTAACGGCTTCCATATCAACGTCTTTGCTATAGTTCTTTCTGATCGCATTCAGCTTGTTTTCATATTCGTTGAATTTGATGTCCATATCTTGTTCGAAGTTTACCACTTCTATTAATTCCTCCTTCGCCTCTTCTGTAGCGTTCGACTCTCTAATTCGCTTCATCAATACTTCATACCTTGTGTTCCAATAATCGGCCTCATCAGCCAGAAATTTGCGAAACGCCTCCTGTAATGTTGCCATCTAGACTAGTTCTTGAAAGGAAATGAAACGTGTGATGGTCTCGCCAGCGAGCTCTATAAAAGGGTTTATTGAGCGATTGATTCGAAAAGAAAAGCTCTTCAACTTGGCAACTCAACACACCATTAATATGAAACCGAGGTCGACACTCACGAATACAGATCCTGTTGGCATGAGGATTCATTCGAGAAGAAATAAAATGCATCAGATCATCGTTTAGAACTCGTTGCTAGGGATAACGGATGCGACCGCTTTCGTAAATGTGCGTTCGCGTTTCTCAACAGTATGAAATTCTTTTCTGAAGTAAACCGGAAAGTGCACTTCGTTTTTAGGAGTGAAGTAGTTTGCTGTATCTAATTATAGCGTTGTGTTAATTGATGGCGATTAACTAAATCACTCTGTGGATCGCTCTCAATACTCATAATGCGGCGCACTCTATAGAAGCCCTAAAAAGCTGTTGACGAGGAAAATGTTCGAACAATACTATATTCAACAGAGTCAGTACGGATGAACGGGGCCATGTAATGCGCATCACTCCTCACAACTGATTTTCTTGTCAACAGTTGAGTTCGGTTTCATGTGGGTGCGCTTCCGCTGTTGGAAAAATCGATGTGAAGAAGTGCATGTCGTGGCAGTTAACATAAAACACCTCGCTTGCAATCTTCCCATACGTGATCATCGCCAATTTCAGTAGTACATCACGTTCGCACGAAATGCAGAGTTTCTTAGAGGAGTGGAAGATAGTAGGTAGCTGCAGACCAGCGATGATGTTCCACAAGATCTAGAGCTGCAGAAGGAATCCGAGACCTTCGCCTTCCCCAAACACGCATTTTGAACATTCTCTGTAGTTGTTATTGCTCAAAAAAATGAGGTGTCCCATTAGATGCGACCAATATGACCGCTCTACTCTTCTTTCCCATTTGATTCAATATCTGGACTGATGAAAATAACATGCGTAGATCTGCGGATATCTAAACTCGGCGGTAACTTAGGTTAAGTGAGGTCTGGTCTACCGGGGCAAAATGAGCCAAATATGGTGCGAAATCGTTTTGCACGATAGAGGGAAATAAGCAAGCACCGGAAGAAAAGATTGCGATGACTTTTGCGCAGAAATGTTCCAATCAACAGTCTGTTGATGTGGCGAGAAATCATCTACAGGGAATAGCAGGAACCAGCAGGAAATGCGCATTTATTGAGTGCACTTGCAAGCCGAGATCTGACAGCTCTTTCACTGCTGTTTCGTTCGACCTGATCGCACAAATCTTAGTCATTCCCTCCTTGCTGTTACTACGATCGATGAACGACGGGAGTCAGAGGTGGCGAAATTGACTTTCTTGTGTCCTCAATGCAGCATTCAAGACTCAGCCTGATTCACAACGTCGAACGATTTCTTTCAATCACCCAACGATCGCCAATCCAACGATAATGCAAAGTGAGCAAAACTATCCGCGCCTCATCTATTCAGTCAGATTGTTGGGCTGATTTCCGGTATTGCCTTCCGTTCGAAACTTGTAAGAACCCGATCAAACTCCTCAGTGAGTGCAGTGATTACACTGAATAGTCGAAAAAATTGGGACAAACATTTCCAAATCGGCATTTTCTTATTAGTTGTGAGAGAATACCGGTGAAATTTGAGCCTATGAGCCGTAAAACCGATCAGAAAGGTACTGGCAAAGTGCATTTTGAAAATACCCAAGAAGGTTCGGAAGATAATAGTTAATAATCACGATTTTTCCCCTCAATTTTGCGTCCTCTCCATCCCACTCCGTCTGATTTTGAGCAAGTTGGTACAATAAAACTGTTGCACTGTTATAGCCAACCTATTCTTGACTATCAACCTTTGTTTAGGTGCAGAGTTGGCTTTGTGCAGGTAGATATTTGCAATCTTGAATCATTTATCGTGTGCTATCAGCCGGTTGAATCAATAAATGGAATGACCATACCGCCCATGCGAGTAGGCGGTATTTCTTGTACAAGAACGACTAAGACAAATACTGCGAACAACTATCACTTCTTTCACATTCGCAGCGAGGGACGTCATTGAGGAAGTTTTACCTTCATAAAATTTCTTTCAGTTGCAACTCAGTTTCTCCTCAGCACTTCAATAATTATTCGTCGAGAGCAATGTTCAAGCCTCTTTCAATACCTCTGCTGTGGCAAGATAAACTGATGCAAAAACAAAGATGCAATTCCTCGCGCTGATTCGCGATGGATAACTTATCAGTGCTGTCGCGAAGCAACATAAGTGCGAGTAACAACTTCAGACTTAACATTTAACGTTGTTGAGTCGAGTCCATGACACTATGAAATTAAGGCGATACGTTTGACTGCAACAGTGGGCAAGAAAGATGAAGAAAGGACGATTCTGCATCCATCTTTAAAGACGAATGCTGATGTCCTCCCTATGACATGCGATATAAACCCGGCTATGGACGATGGGTTCACAACCATCAAATAATGAAAGTTCATGTTATTTGGGCTCTAGCGCTTCTAAGTGACTGCAGTAAACCTATTTTGCGTTCAATAAAAATTTTCGACCGTTTTCTATGCATGCATCAACCCGAGTCCATCCGCTGCCTCAAACAACGCTTGCAGTCGTGTGTGCACCTCGCCTGCTCTATTGCATGTACCGCGCATCTCTTCACCATTTAAATCACAACGCGCATGAACTCTCGCCTCCTCTCCCCTCTACTCTCCTTCCCTCTTTATTCCATTTAATGGCAAATGACTAAACTTCCGCTTATTTGATGCGGAACCTATAAAAGGCGCGTTCAGCACGACGTCGATGAGAAAATATGTGCGACAAAAGAAAAGTGATGGTAAAATCTGCAGAGTTGAGAAACATGCCGAAAGGATGTCTCATAATTCATGCTTCTCAACTTCTCATGTCGTTTACATTGATGTATTTACACAGCAAATTGATGTTCCCGAATGGAGCTGGTGTAGTTGCATAATCGATTGGCAATTTCAATACGGTCCGCCTTGAGACTTCGCTATTTTCAGTCATTCTTTGTGCGGGGCATTGATACATCGGAAACAGTTGAAAGCAATTCACTTATCAATGCATATCACACATGTCGAAGTGTTCTATAATCTAAGAAAGAGAGGCACAACGAGAGTTCTGACTGCCTTCTTCGTGATAACGAAACACACAGTACACTTAATGCGGAGATTACCTTGCAACGAATACATGCGAAATTCGTTGATAGACCAGCAGAGTTGCACGTGTTTGGCACCTATCCAAGTTTTCTTTAGGAACAGGTCGGAGTACTAAATTATGTGGCAAAGAGTGTGCTGCACACAGAGAATCTAAACTATTATAAATTTGTTTACTGATAGGCCGTAATGCAATGAAATAAGGTCGTCACTCTATCAGTGCTGGGAAATTCGCAAATGTTCAACCCATGGACGTGGAGGAGGAATTGTTTGGAGCACAGTGAATCTCACTTCCCTCCTCTTCCCTCCTTCTAATAGCCCTCCTCTCCTTCGGAACCAGCCTTTCCTTTCGTCCTTTATTTCTGCTCCAATAAACGACCGCTGATTTATTCGGGAAACTCGAAATGTGGCACCCTATGAAAATACAAACCTACACAAACCGACTATTCTTGAGAACTGCTACAGCTTAGGGAACAACTCATCTTTTAATGAATCCATTCAAAAAGACCGATGATTTTGGCAAATCTCTCAGTATGTGCTCGACCCTTACGATCGCTCCATTGTTATCAGTGTGAGGCATCATGATGCCCTCCGTTTTCTCTACCGCCCATTACCAGCTTTCAATGCTGCACTAAAGCGAGCTTTTCTACACTGTTGAGGATCATCAATGTTTACCTGAATTCCGCTTTCTTGATTTGCTGCCCATTGTTTCAGTTTGTTGTTGAGCTCCTCTTTCGTTAGATTCATCCCGCTGGTATATATTTCAATGAACTCTTCTTTCATAGCACTTGTCGCATTTTCAAGCAATCGACATACAAATGGATTCGCAATTTGTCTCATCCATTCAGTGCCACATAGGCAGTTTGCAGTCAACGCAGCACACAGCAAAAGAGGAATAGCATTGATATATTTCATGTGAATAAACGCTCCACGCAGATATGCTCCAACGTTCGTTGTCTTCTGTATGCAGGCTGAATGGAAAAATCAGAGCTGAATCGCGCCACTCGACGTATTCGTCCTCAGTAAGCAAACGCTATGGTATTTTCGAATGGGTCGTCACATCCGGTTTTGATAGACCAATTGCCATAATGATTGAGCGCATCTGCGATGGATTTGATGTCATAGTTTTATTCTCGCGACCATACCGTGCATGCGCCTTTATAAAAGGGCAATTTTATGCGCGCAGTGGGCTGAATCATAGTTAGGTAGTTACGACAACAAAACTGCCTGTATGTGGAGTTAAAAGTACCACTGCAGCAGTGGTTGTTCTCTAAGTTTATCGAAAAGATGGTGAAAGTTAATAATTCATTTTCAGCTTGATTATCAGTGGACAGAGACGAGCGAGTTTGGGCTTTTCTCACTCATGTCTGAGTGTGGCCAATCTATAAACTTCCTGCGCACGATTGGGAGGCTTGGAGACAGCAAAAAGAAAGTGACACATAATCCAATAGAAGCCGCAGTTTGCAGCAAGAGATCAGACAATTCGAATACATTGGGACTTGAAAGGTCAGCATCCTTGGCAGACTCACAACGTTCGGCGACTAGAAGCCAAAGATGAATGCCGCTTGCAACGCTGCTATTTAAATCCGCTCAGAGGCGAATCCATCTTCACGTTGTGTACCCACATTTGTGATAAGCCCATCCAATTCGCATGGCAGCTATTTTTTGTTGTTTGTTTGTTTGTTGTTGCTTTCCACATATCCAAGCAAGTCTTGCCCAGCTGCTCCCGAAAATAAAAGATATCCATACAATTAATTTTGCTTCGATAAAACCAGCAACTCACAACGAATATTTGCCCTCCACTGAAAGATTCGAGTGGAAGATTGCAATTGAAACGCAAAAATGTCATCGGCAGTATGTCACTTTCCGTTTGGAACCAAAAAACGGAAAGAAAGCGCTCATCACTTGTCGGCGTTGACTCATCGTGCAACATTCAGCATATAAATGTCACCAATACACCAGAAAATGTTTATTGCAGTGGGAAGAAAGCCACATCGACCCTAGTGGTGAAGCACTGTTGATGCAATCACAAAATCTATAGCTACAAGCTCGCATGCTTCAAGAGTCATTTGATTTCCGCGTGGGATTTTTGAATGACATCTTTTGTGAACTGTGGCTATGACAAATCGATACGTTTTCACCCCACGAATGAATAACACCTCTTTGGGAGGCTGTTATTTATATAAGTGACAGTCAAAACTGTCATCACAAATCACTCTTTGTGACAATCTTTCCACTTTGAAATTGCTCGTCTTGTGCTTCGCGCTTGCTACGAATACTTAAATTAGGGCGCATTATTCGTGAGACTAGTTAGGAAGCAGAAGCATCCAGCCACTAGGCGATTGCCGAAATTATTTGCTAGAAAGGTAAATGCAAATTCGCAGACGCTTGATGCCGCAACTAAACTCATAAGCAGTAAATTTGTGTGTCATAAAGCAATGTGATATGCTTCCACAATGTTCCAACATCGTCGTTTTTAAGTGAAGAGGAAATAGCATATGTAGTATAACGCTCGTATTGTTGGCAAACATAATTTGCTTGCTTTTCGTGGTAGTTAATTGTGGATTTTATTCCTCAACTGCTTCAGACATATAAATTCCGTTCTACAAATATGGCCACGAAAACGATTGTTCTCTTCTGCTACATTTCTATCTCTGTCTCACTAGCCAGAGATACTTGGATAAACACATCGAACAGAGGTAGGGAGATTTTTTATGGAATTCACAAGTTGTTGCTCATCCCAGAACATGGTTGCGGTAAAAATGCGGCTATGAAATATGTGATGCATGTAACATAAAGAACTCTTCTATTTCACTGCCGCTTATGAAGTTGAAGCAGCGGAACTGCAACATTAGTGCACCTCGAGCATTATGAAGGTTAACGAGAGAAGGGAGGGATCATTCTGAAAAATGCAACAGAAATGAATCTTTGGATATTTTCCTCCTTTGACCACCGACAACCGTTTATGTTTACGCTTATCGCCGTAGCACTGTCGTTTTGTATCACCCCTTATCCATATTAAATTGACAGAATAAAGCGATGGACAGAAATGGACAGAAAATGTGCGAGTGGTTTCACTGTGCAGACTATTTCCGGTAGAAGATGCAAGTGAACTGAGAGGAAGAGAACACAATTTTTTCGTTTGCATCGAGGCGTAAATAATGCACTCTCGCAACAAATCGCACATCAATTTTGCGCTTCTTTTACGGCATCGTGGAATATATTATCATCAAGAATGCGTCTTTTGAATAAAAGCTCAATGCGGAGCAGTCTCTCAGCAATTTTGTTTGCAAGTTTTCTCCGCTTACGCTTTCTTTCGAACCGAATTTGTGTCCTGCTGTGTTCCTTATTTTATATCGTAAGTTCATCTTATTTTTTCCGCGTACCGCTTCCCAAAGCGGTCGCATAAAATTTCGCAATGTTTTCATAACAGCAATCAACTCTGGCAGCTCGACTTTCAATCTTGCAAATGCAAAGTGGCTTCAATATGTCAAATGAGCAGCCACTCAGTCACTCGGAGTTCTTGCCTTAACATCTGTGCGCGCATGCATCTGTGCATCTTCTGAGACTTTGCGTCCGTTTGGTAACTGTCATGTACGGTGATAGCCTAAAAATGATGCTCACTCGTTTGCCCCGTGGTTTTCGTCTCACGATATTTTCACACGTCCAGTGTTATCTTGCAAACGCAATTATTTTCCACGTTTCCCGCAGCAAAGCTTTTGGGCCATAAAGTTCTAAGTATATATTGTTTTGAATAATCTTGGCTGCCTTTGACGGGAAGAACAACACACTTCCTTCACTTTCTCTTCAAAAAATCGTATCCTCATTGTAACAGCTCCTATGAAAACGACACCCACTTCCGCTCCAATCTTACTATTACAAGCATACTTTAAGATGAACAATCGCGCACGCCACCTCCGCCTCCCTTCGCGAGAGGTGCAAGCGACGAGGCGGTAAGAGAGCTGCAACAGATATACGCGGATCCATATCAAACGAAGCAGGAACTCTTCGATCGAGTGGAAGCATGGGCAAGAGAACAAGGCGACGCGAACCTAGTGAGTCGACCCATCTCCAGACCAATAAGAAGTGGCACTTGTAACATTCGTGAAGAGCAGTTGTAAAACTCACTACTGTTGTGAAGTTTACATGCAGCAGTTGTTGCAAAATGACGATAGGGTATGAAAGCTTGGTATTTATTTTATTCTGGTANACATGCAGCAGTTGTTGCAAAATGACAATAGGGTTACATGCAGCTTGGTATTTATTTTATTGTGGTGCACTTTACCACGCATAAAGCATTTCAATGTCTCATATTTTGTCGCAATTCTGGAAAAGAGGGCAAATATGAGCTTTTCGATTGTGTTGCATTCTTGCTAAGTTATTGCGTTCGTTTTGTAATTTTAGGGTAATTGATGGGTGGAAAATATGTGAAGCAACCCCTCTAACACATATTTATGAGTCAACAAACAGCTCTGATATTCTATCCACTGGCACGTCCATCTACAAACACAGCAACGCAGCATGCACGGCTGTGTGGCGTTCTCAACATGCCTTTTGAAAGCTTCATCTGAATCATCTATTTTTTCGTCATGTCGCATAGATTTGAAACGTTCCGATATTTATTTAGTCAACAACTTGTTGTTAGGTGTACGTTTCACCTCGTATGATTACGGCATGCCGATACAAATGAGAACATTTGCAGGCGGAATATTATGAGTTCATCGAAAAAGCGGAAAACCACCAGAGAAAACTGATGGAGAAGTTATCGGATGCGAAAATTGACGAGAATCTGAAAAGAGTGATAGCAAATATATTGGAGATGGGTGAAGACAGGTCAATAACATTTCAAGACGAAGCAAGAGCGATGAAGCGCATTCAGAGACGCCTCACCACGGAACAATTAGCAAAGATTGGCAACTTCTTGCTTGGTGTGGAGGAATAACCCCATTCTTGTTCGCTTAAAAATTTTGCATCATTCATAAGGATCACTGTTGCATAAATAGTTTCCCTTTTGTGGGATATATATTAACAGTACGGCATTCGTTTCTCTTCATCTGACTGGCGAGACTCCACACAATGATCTGAGGCAATGA
>JAARMF010000372.1:60224-90047 GCA_022844705.1 Toxascaris leonina | reverse complement strand
TATATATATACATATATATAAGTGGCCTGCTCGCCTGGCCAGCGGAGTGGCGTCACTTATTGGCTACAACAATGCAAAACCACGGGGCTCAGTACCCTAATGGAAGCGCATTGTGACCGGCAGCGTCATCGACGTTCGACAGTCCGGTCAGTCAAGTGATCAAGTGATCACTCGTATTGCCTCTTGAGCTATGAGATTAGAGTGTTGAAAGAACGCGTGAACGTTATGCTTAGTGCCCCTCAATATCCTCCACTCGTTCAACTTCCGTTCAGTTGCATATCTTACAACTCTGTTTGCTTCCTCCATTCATTCGATTTCGACATATCTTCCTCAATGTGCTTGGCGAGTTGGCGGCAGGTTTAATCGTTTTATATCCTGCCTCAGCGTTTTAAGAGGGACGTGGGGAATCCTTATAAACAGGTAATTTGATTGAGAGCGCAGTTCATCCTGTAAATCCGGATGGGGAGGTGTTTTTCAGCTTTTTGATCTGTTCTGATGCATAAGATTTTACCGTGAAATAAATTCCAGCGCGCTCATTTTGCTCTTGAATTGCAGTACGACCGAGGAACTTTCCACGTTTTGGTTGAACTTGCGCTCAGCTGCTCGATGTACATATATTAATGCAGTTGGCGTTGCATGACTTGGCAGAGTGGCTGTGCCATTGTGGCTATCGATGTCGGTTGAGCGGCCAACCAATGAGCCCGGCTGATGGATTAGTAGTTGGTTGTATGACGTTTCGTTTCTGTTTAGCTTGTTTGCAAGTTGCTAGTCGGTGTTTGCAGCTGATCGCCAACAACTTAACTCGCCGCTTATTGAAATGTGGGTCAATCTGTTTGGTAGGCTTAAAAGAATGGTCAGCTATTGTGGCATCCATTTTGCCTTCATCTTTTTGCCCCATGTCTTTCTCGTGTGCATTGTGATTGATGGTGAATCTCTGTGTGCAAGATGCTGTTGATCTTTATTTTTCTGTCCTTGCTTTGATCTTTTAATCTGGTGTATTGTTTGCGTTTATTTGTTTAAAAAGAACTAAGTGGAATTTTATCATATTCTGCAAATTCTTTTAAATGGCATAATGCTGGATAATAACTGTGAAATATTTCCATCGTATAAGTCAGAGTTGGTCTCACATGATATCTAATGGAAAGGAAGTGTTCTCTTCGAGGAGGTTCCAACAACAGTAGAATCGTTTTGCTACTTTTTTAGTCTCACATGTCGCAACTTTCAAAAATATTTCTGTGCAGTGATGCGGTTTTAGTCATTTTACTTATAAGGTTGATATCCTCATATTTTTTAAGTGTCAATAATAAAAGATACTGAAATCGCCATGAAACTACGTCAGTGAAAGTTTCCGAGTGTTCACATATTGAAGTCTCAAGAATAGGAATAAGTGCTGACTCTGCTTTGAAGGTTTTCTAGGTGGAGAGAGATTTGTTTGTATTTATCCTCTTTTATCATGCGTTGATCCACTGTATGCGCTGCGAGTATCGCTGACACTGCAAAGTTTCTTTTGCATCAGGAAATTCCCGAGAACGCACCAACTAGTAGTCATGAATACGCGTTGCTTAGAGGTGCTGGGACAATGCACTAATATTCGCCTAGAGTCAGATGCTTTTTTTTTCTTTTTTTGCATTATCCAGTTTTCACCCTCTTTTTCGAATCCGAACGTCGACAGATCGTACTTGTGCACATTGCGGGCGATGGAATTCAGTATTTTTTGCGGGACTGTACGAAACACAAAGCTAGAATGTCTGTGCTGGTATATAGACATTCTAGCGTCGTAAGTTGATTTGCTTAGAGCATATTCTGCAAGAAGTCTGGTCGGCTTGAGTCTGTTGGATCGGGCTTTGCGGAAGTTGGCTCTGTCGACAGCGGGTGGCAGTTGTTGCTGTTTCGCAACATGTTTTTTTCAGCTCATCATTTTTTTTTTCGAACCTATGGCTCATTGAGTCTAGTCCGTGGCTGAGCATGTAGGCTGCGCCTTGGATTGATGATGAGCTTTGAAAAGATGAAAGATACGGAATACGTTTGAAAAGGAGATTGAATTTCTAACAAATTCCTTATCTTTTTCTCATTATTGTTAACATAATATTTAGCGCATTCCACTTTTTATAAGACATCTCGTTTACACACGTATGAATTTACTCGAATTATTGTATTAGGGGATCACAGATTTTGTAGATCTCATTGGAATTGGTTACCTCGTCAAGTTGCTTGCAAGCCTCAACAGCAGATCGGATTGTGATACGGGAAATGAGATTACCGCTAAATAGTCTCATGACTCTGCTTCGAATATCTATCGATTTTTGAGTGTAACGGACTCGATAGGCCATTGTGCGAATATNNNTTGAGTGTAACGGACTCGATAGGCCATTGTGCGAATATCTTCATGAGAACTCGCTAAAGCGATCACATCTTTTAGTGC
The DNA here is from genome assembly GCA_022844705.1 of Toxascaris leonina. Lineage (NCBI taxonomy): Eukaryota > Metazoa > Nematoda > Chromadorea > Rhabditida > Ascarididae > Toxascaris > Toxascaris leonina. The sequence continues at coordinate 87,625 of JAARMF010000372.1, read as the reverse complement.
ATATCTTTATAAATTCCTAGAGCAGGTTTTTTGAGCGTTTTTGATCCATAATTGGTTGTATTTTCCATCCTGCACGCCTAACCTGACAACTTGCAGATACCATAGTGTAAGTCACAGAGTTTGTAAATGTGAATAGAGGAGACGAAAGGAAAGGATGTAGCGATTTTGATGTATTTAAAGTACTGGAAGCTTTATGAGAAAAATAGCCGCCTGCATGGCGAAGGAGCTTGTGGGCATAGTTGCGTTGGTTGGTTGATGCAGTGAATTTGAGGACTCGCTGTGTGCGCTGTGCATGCGCTGTCTGCCAGTGAAGCCGTTTCCGTTATGCTCTTCATCGCCACCCGTTTCGTTTGCACTTCCCCCAGTTCGATCGACGGTTGCCGTTCGTCGTTCGGCTAGCAAGTCCGTTTGCACTCGTTGTTCGCTTGTGTATTCATTTTGTATGCTCAAATTGCTTGCTTATAATGCAGCTGAATCGTTTCTTTATAGTTGCTTAAGCTTTGTGAAGAACTATGGTGAGCGTACTTGAGCAGCTTCGCAGAACGATGAAAATTGTTGGGTATATTGAGGCCGGTCGGCGATTCACCTCATCAGGCTTTATTTCTTTTTTATATGGCCAAAGGAGAAAGAACTTGCAGACCAAACGTGCCCAGTTGTAGGCTGGCTGCAGCTGTAACATATTTGAACTATTTCTTTTTGTTTTTCTACAGATGCTTAAAAATTGGGAGCAGGATGCATTGTTTTGCGAGAAATAGAGAAACTTAGATGCGGTTTGTTACGTAGAAATGAAGAGCGGCGAATGTAGCCATGCAACGCCGTCGCTGAATAGAAGACTTTGATGTCTTCTTAAGGGATTGTATTCGAGTAGAAATGTCGTAGGAAAGGATTTGCTTCACTGAATATGAGAAAATAGACGATTACATAACTCTTTAAAAAATGTTCTTTTTTTCATGAAAGGGCACATTTTAATGAATAGAGATATTGCGCATCTCAAAAGATCATCACTTTGCACAGCCTCTTTTTTTACCATATGTAGTCGAGTTGATGGTTTACAGGTGTGTATAAGCTTTCGCATTTGATTTTTCGACATTGTTGTGAATTCAGGTCTCCAAGTGGATCAAATCGATTCTCGACCACCACAGCGCCATCAGAAGGTTTGCTCGACAGTGCACCCAGCAGCGGTAATTTTTTTTTCATGTAATGTTTTATAGGCTGGCACGAAAGGCATTTTCCCTTGTCCACATTGGTCTGTGTTAACCACATCAGCGTGAAATTTCTACATCTTGTCGGCTGCTTGAAAACGTCATTAAATTAAGGACCAAGTGGTTACCGCTTTGGAGACGGAGGTTTCAATAACTTCTTGATTGAATACGAGCTTCTGCTATAATTGTGTTTCATTTTGGGGAAATGCCGATTTACTTATTTCCGCCTGCTACAACATGCATGCTGAGCGTACTGACGTCTAAATGTGCCTGTGAGGAACCCCTGTCGACTATTTGGGTTGTGTCACTCGGTTGTACGCTCGGTTGTATAGTGTCGCTCGGTTGTATAGCTGCTTTCAAGTTGAACCGCAATGTTCCACGAGTCGTTAGTTTCACCAGCAGTCACCGGGGGGTTATACTTTTCTCATTGTTTCATCACTCAGTCCCTAATCGAACGTTTGCGTTACTGAGGTAGAAAAGAGAAGAGAATGAGATTTCAAATGTTTGAGGAAAAATTATTTGCGCTTGCTGGTTGTGTTGCTTATTTTACAAGTGTCGAGTATAAATGGGCGATGCTGAGCTGCCGAAGTATTATGTTGACGGCGTCCTCTCTAAAAAAAAGGATGAACGTTTGATTGAAGATGATGAAGATGGAGAGGAAGAAGAGGACAGCTTTCTCCGCGTCGGACTGGACTCGCGCATTGAGATGCTGCATTCGGACGACGATAGGGAGGAAGATGCAGAGCAGTCGTTGGCTGCCAGTGCAAAACGCTTCTCCTTCTCGCAACAAAAAAACCCAGAGCTACATGCCAACTATGGTCACATTTTCTGTGAATATTCGCATGGAGCACGTATTCATCATTCGTCTGTGAAGTCTTCAACTAGCAAAACACGTCGCATATCCTATTCACAGGTCATCGTCAGTCGAGCTCAGGTCAGAGATGTAATATTCTGTATATAAAGAGCCCTTTCAGTCTGTGAACATCTCTTCAGTTTATACTGTTGGGTTCCGCTTGGTGCTGCGTCGTTTGCGCCAAAGGATGTTGCCTACTTAGATTACTCAGTGCGAAAAACTATGCTTGTAGGACTTTTGGTGCTAGTGACGTGAAGGCTTGAAATGGCTGCTTTGACGTACGTTATTCAATCCGGTGACATAACTAGTGCGGCAATCAACTTGAGCGTAAAGGCCTTTCGGCTATAATAACCAGTCAAGGCGCCTGTGATTGTTTTGTTATTTACGGCGGATGATAATCACGCGAATTTGTTTCAGCAGACAAACTCAGTGATTCCGTTTGTGAAGATCGCGTTCCCTGAATCATTTGACCCGAATATAGAGTTAGACTTGCAGCCGTTTCATTACAACGATGATTCCATCAGGTGAGCTCAATTTTTTGTATTCTTATGTCTTCCTACAAGCATCATTGTGATTGTAAAGTGTAACGTTAGAAAGACTTCATACATTTTGCGTAAATAATTTGTGTTTGCTATGGTCTTTGTTCATTCTATTGCCAAAAAACAGTCAACCATTCACGCTTCAACTTCACACTTAATCCTTAAAATTTCACTTTCTGCTACCGTCGTTGGTGCAGATATTGATCGAGTTTAGTTGCTCTTTTCAATTCGTTTCCTAACTCTTATGTTGACATGGTGATGAATTTTATTTAGAGAAATGGTGATGCAAGAAATGAAAAGATCCCGGAAGCAGTCGGAATTTGTGCCACGGATTGTATTTGATTTGGACTGTCTGTTGGCGGAAGATTTGCCATCATCGAAGAGCGCATTAAAGAATAACGATAAAGCGAGGTTCGTTCTTTCTGCATATGTCTGAGGGTGGTATAGTCACTTTGTTGTGTAGCATTAATGATATGTGATATAGTCAGTATTGTCACCTTTACAACATTTCCGTGTTTCGGTAACTTCCGCTATGAATCTGTGCAATTTTTTTTCTTTTTTCTTAAAATAAGTTAATTGCATCGGGTATCGAGAAGCTTCGAATCCACGCGATAGTCGAGATAAATGTCAATTGATTTCCTAAATGTGGAATTGGTTTAGGATTGGAAAAATGGAAACATCTTTCGATCATCTTCTGTTCGAGAGTCGTTTTGAAGGTGGCAACTTACGCAGAGTGACGCAGGTTTATTTTTGCTTTTTAGAAACTTCATGTTTTACTATATGCTCGCGCATAGATTATTTGCCAGGAGCTAAAATGTACACTCCGTGTAGAAGTCCCATCTTCTGTGTGTGCACCAATAAAAGTTGCAAATTGTTAAGGAACGGGCGGTTATGAAGAGAGAGGGATGTAGGGGAGGGAAGAGTTTTAAGCACGTTTTTACACGGGTTGCGAAGAAGCATACTTCTCAGATGAAACAAATCTCATGGGAACTTCGTAGGCATCATCGGTAAGTGCCCCGCATTAGCTTAGTGCCGATGGAGAGAATATTACTACATTGATGGAGAATTATTTCTTTAAATGTGCGGAGTACATGCAAGGCAATAAGCTTACCTGAAGGATAAATTGCAAGGCGACCGGTAATTCAAGATGGCATAACATTACTGCCCTTCTTTCATTGTATTGATTTATTTCATATCTTTATTGGTGGGATATCGCTTTTTGCTTGACCTTCGCGAACAAGCGAATGTATCATCTTGTCGTTACTAGCCAGGGAAATGGCGTTTCTTTTTTTTTTCTTCAGGTTCTTTCCTTGCTAAACGGATTGAGCACAGCCTCATAAGTTCTACGTAGTGCTACCGACGATTGTTAACCGCTATGTGAATAATGTCTGGGAGCAAAAAATTGTTGACGTAGAACGTCATCCCGTTGTTCTTCCCCAGCGCATGTGGCATCGTGTCTGGTGTTGACTGAGGCTTGCAAGTAATGACCGAAAAGTTTTTAATGCGAAGGCTACAAGGCCGCCATCTCCAGCGGATTTCGCGTCGTGTTCTGTCGTTTAGTTGGCGTTTGCACAGTTGGAATTTACACCACCGAAATTTTTGTGACGAAGAAAGGAGGGGTTCGAGAAGATGTATGTAGCTTGTGTAATATAGGGTATAGATATATGTGGGAGTTGATGTAAAAATCATGCTGTATTAATGAATTAGTCCGAGCTGTGATGTTCCCGTCTGAATTTTGCAAGCTTTAGAATGATATTACAGTGTGAGTTCAAGTATTATTGTCTTTTATAATCCTCCTGAGCATTTCGGTTTTATTTGGAAAGGAAGGCTTTTCTGTTTCATTTGGGAAGGAAGGCTTTTCAGATCGAAAGTCATGGAACTTTGAGTCCGCATTCTTTCTTAAATACTGTTTCTCAAATTGTGCGAAAGAACAGCCGCAGAGGCTGTCTGCCATTTGCATCTCCATCTAGAGAATTGTGTTACTTGAAAGGTAGCCTACAGAGGGTTGCATCGCTTTAATATGATGAATTTTGATCGGTTTGATTGCTTCCTCTAGAGTGCAGCGTGTAACGACCAAGCACGCGCTCCTAACAATATATTTTAGATGTTGCTATCTCCGTTCGTACTGTGTACCATTTGCTAGGCGAACTTTTGCTTGTTTGTATGTATTTTTATTAGCTAGCTGGCTGTTTCTTGAGCTGTAAGCACCGGTGAGCTCGCTTGGCTCTTGCTGATCGCTTGTCGGGTTGTCAGCAATGAAAACTTCACTGCAGTTGGATTTTTGCGCTTTTAAGAGCGAAAAGCATTTCTGAATTGCCGTCTTGATGATGTAGTTCTCCTTAGTGATGACTTGGATAGTTTATGCAATCTCTGCGGATGCATTCTCTTTATTTAACTGACAAGCGAAATGTGTCATCTGTTGTTTCGATTCGTTTTTGATATCTCTTTTTCATCTCCGGTCAATTCATTAAAACAGATTGTGAGAGACAACAATATTTTGCTCGTAAGAATTAGCTGACTCCACATCGACAGAACCCCTAAATCAATTGAATAGTATAGGAGTGAGATCTGTATTTGAGACATTAGATATCTTCTTCATCTCACTGCTTTTGGCAGAGATATTGGAGGCGCAAATGTCGCGGTAAGCTTGCTGTCGCCTCTACTGATTGTTTATGATCACATACCTAGCACGAGAGGGGAATATGACCGGGCTGTCAGTACAGCAGCTTGGTAGAAGCAGCAGCTTAGAATTCCGAACTGTTTAAAAGCTTTGTTAATTTTTTTATAAATATCTGCAAGGTTCTTCTGTTTGATCTCACCAAACCTTTAAAGTAGATGAGAAATTGGTGACAAACGTTCTAGAGACATTTGTCTAGTTTCGGTGCTGGGTATATGCCCACTGCGTTGAACGGTAAGTGGCTAAAATATTTACAGACATCAGCAATTGTGTGTCCGTTGCACGTTAATGTTCGTATTTAGGTTGGCGTTCAGCACTACGAGCTGATCTTATCCCCAGACATCAATCAAACTCGCCCTCACTACCAGTGGTTTTATTTCGAGGTTTCGAATAATGAGGCGAACGTTCCTTATACTTTTGAGGTGGTCAACTGCATCAAAAGTACGTCGATGTTTTCAAAAGGTTCGTGCAATTTCGATTTTTTTCTGTGCGCTTTTGGGCTTAAAATTTTGTTATGGCTGTTTAGTTCTTCTTCGTATAAGTTTCGCCTGATTTTATTTTCTGAAGGTTCCAGAAGTGGCAATGGAATTGAAAGGCTTCAAAGAATTCGCAACAATCGATGAGGATTTTAGATCCATTTTATGCAGTGCTGTTTTCACAAAATATTCCTTCGTTTTATGAGGCTTCTACCCACCATTTCCATTGTCCATGTCGTGTATGTTGGGTGGAATGATGAAAGCTCGTCTATCGGGACAATTATTATCCATTGCTTGGGCCAAGCAGTGGACGTGCAGCACACAACACAGCAAAAACACGTTAATCATTACAACAGCAGCAAGCCTACGAAATGCGTTCAACGAATGGTGGCTTGCTAGCACGTATGATGACGCAATGAAACGTCGTACTGAAAAAAAATGAAATTGTGGTAAGTTACCCGCCCGTATTGTCTCCTGCATTTTGCACCCTTTGAAAGCAGTTATTGCTCGAATCCTGAACATTTCGAAAGGGCTCATTGCATCGTTTCGCAATTACATCAAGAAAAGGGGATGGGGGGGGGGGGNGGGGGGGGGGGGGTGCCTTTTTACCAGACAGCGAGGCCGACTGTGCTGTAGATTAGATGAAGGCCTTAGCACACACAAATATGTGTGCTTAAGCCTTCATCTCATATCCTTGATGGAGTTTTCAACAGTAGGCTGCATTATGGTGTTTTGCCTTCAAATAAAACAATCCAGACGGGGTTTTTGATCGATTATGAGATCAGTCTCGGAACTGTTTAGATTGCCGCCGGATTTCGTGAAGGGGCTTGTAGGATGTGTTGAGTGATGATGGGCGGAAAGCAGCAGAGGTGGGGGCTTTGTCATATTATCTCATTGCTGTTCCAAATTTATCACCTGACGCAACGTTATTTAAACTGTGGAACAAGTGCTGAAAGATCGCGACGAGCTAAAGAGACACGTGGTGAGTTTGATATATTTTGAATGTGTGCTAATGAAAATTAGCACTCATAAGCTCAATCAGACTGAATCATTCTCTTATGCTGCAATCGAATAGTCAAGAAAGTGGAAGTGTTTAAAATGTTTGCAGTATTGGGCTCATATTCTCTCCTATGGTGTGCTTCGATCATCTTCCAGCCGGAAAATGTCTTCAGTTCCGTAAGCGAATTGCAATACTGACGGTCCAACCTGCAAACAGAAGNNNGACGGTCCAACCTGCAAACAGAAGGAATTTGGATGCCAAGGAATGTTTTTCCCTCAGAAAATAGTTAGACGAGGTGCACAGCACGTTAATAACATTAATAATGTAACTTGCATTGCTATTCATGCCTTGAAGAATCCTTTCGATTCTCTTTTCGCTCAGCGCAAATTCAGCGCATGTTTTTACCAATGACGTCTTTGAAATTGTCATGGTAATTATTTGTGCGTTGCGCTAAACGTCGAGGCATGAGTGATTAGTGAACGCACATTATTGAAAACGAAGTGATTTCAGGAATGCAGCCGGTTTTATTTTCGGTTACCGAAGCGTGTCGAGGCCGACCTGGCTGGGTACGCACCGGCTCTTCTATATGCTATTACCGCAATCTTTATGCTGGTGTGAGCACGCCAAATACTTCAATGAAGAAGAGTGGCACTTCCAAAAAGAAGAAATGCTCAATTTCTTCAGCGAGGTAACTTCCTATATGGTTTGAACAACTTGCTTTTTTGTCACGAGGTCGGAGTTGTAAAACCTGACGTTGCACTGCAAGCTTAGAAATGAATGATCATTTCCAGTAAGGAGTTGGGACTATCTTCATCGTTGCAGGGACGTCAGGTTGATGAGGACACTCAGCACCTCCCATCTCCCGACTAATTTTGACAATGTGAAAGTGATGGCAAACAGGGGTAATCGTAGTTTGGCACTTTAAAAGGAACATTTTAGATTTTAATAAAGACGAGAATTTTTCTAGAAGTATAAATTCGTTAGTACTTCAAGCCGAATATTGTGAGAATTAATTTAAAGTCAGTGATTTCCGCTAAAACTGCTGAGAAATATCTCTGAAGTTTAATAGGCGAGATTCGATCGTAGAGCGAGCGATTTTAGAATAGTTCTCTGACGTTGTGCTTTGCTTGAATAAGGTGTCGTCAGTGGTCTTCTTATGCGATATGCGAGCTCTATGTGTTTCGTGCTGTTCCGAATAGAATTTATCCTTGTTGTGGATATATTACATTTAAATTTTAGTCACTTTCTTAAGTCTTATAGTGTTTCATTTTTCACTGCTCGTATCACTTCGAGGTTCCGATCAATGATTTCTTAGTGCGATGGAGAGTTGACGCCGAATGAGGTTACATAATATGTTGAAATACGGTTCATAAGAAAACAAGTGAGGCATTTTTCTTGTCGCCATCTTAAAATCCACATCTCTCCCTTATCCTGATATCCAATCGTTTCTGTAGTCTTTGTTGGACACAACGCTTCGACGTTGCTTTCATAGTATTGAGTGTTCGTTTTGTTTGGAAGCCGATACGTTGGACTCAGTTCAGATCATGCACTTATTGCTCCGTATGATTACTTTATGCATAATGAGAGTAACGTGCCTATATGGTTAGACATAGGCTCTTTTAATCGAACAGGCATTATGCCGCTGGGATTATTTCCCTTACCGTTGCCCAACTCCTCTAGCATTCAATTCGCAATTCGCTGTATTCAGAGATATGGCGTGTACTCCAGATATAAATGTTTCGCCTGAATGACTATACACTTTAGTGCGCATATTTGAAACCTTATGCATCTTAAGGAAGCACATATTTTTGTTCATAACGCAAAGATAAAGGTAATTGAAATGTCTTCATAAAACATAAGGCACGATAAATGCAAATAAGAAAACGCAAAGGCAAAGAAAGTGCACATTTCATAAAGGCGTAGATGTGCATATTTTTGTATTCTATGAATATCTTCATTTCAGATTTTTTCGATGAAAAAAAGGCATCTTTTATCTTATTTTTCATCGTAACATTTCTTTTTATCGCATGGCTGGAAAACGTGATTTATTTTAGCACTTGTGGAGCATCTTTTTATATAGCGATGAAATTTAAGGGCAGAAATTTTTTGCATATTTCACTGAACTTCCTTCTCGATGGAATCTTCGTAAATCCGAAGAATCCATGAAACTTATTTGAAGTAATGTGCTGTTTTTATTCTTTCTTTGCTATTATATTATAATAAGTGGTTGCGTATATTTCAGGAATTATTTTTCGACTCGATTCACGGTTATCTTCCAGCACGCAGCCGATGTGTGCTATATCGCATATCACTTCCCGTACACATATTCATTTCTTCAGGTTTGCGCTTATATACACATTTCACAATTCTGTTGTGTAGCGTAAGGGGTGGAAACTTTCAGGAAGTACTTCGCATTTGCTTACTTCTGCAGCTTTTGCTCTTTTATCTTATGTACTCGGCTTGGGTCGGCTAGTTGATGCAGTACCCACGTTAGAGGGGAGTGGTTTTGATATGATGAAAGATAAATGTGTTTTGAATGCCTCACAGTTGTGCTCAACTCAGGTGCTATTATCGGTGGTCGAATCCCGCAACCTTCGATCGCTAAAATTCTTGTTAGGGTCGACTGATCCCAACTGTGCTTGTATTGGACAGCTGCGGCTCTCGTATGATATGCGCTGATGGGCGCAGCATGTGCGGTTTGCATGTGAGAGTTGGAAGAGTATGTTTGAGTATGTTTGTGAGAGAGTATGTTTGCTAAGATTTGCTGATTTTGAACTCTTTTTGTGTTCTCGTTAATCCCTTCTATTTGCTAACTGAGGTATCACTAAGTGTAGTTGATTATGTGGCCTACTTTCAGGCAAGCTTGGAATGTATGAGTACGCGCTTGAACAAAGTTAATTCGGCATATATGCGCACTGACAAACTCTGTAATAGTCTGGGCTGTAATGCTGTACCGATTATTACGATAACTGCGTTTGGGTCGAAGGAGGAGGTGGAACGACGAGAAACCGTCATCTTTTCAGCTCGAGTTCACCCAGGCGAAAGCAATGCCAGTTGGATGATGCATGGTTGGGAGTGATTGCATTTGCTACCGCACCGTCCTTCACATAGAGGAAAATTTTTTAAATACGGTTGCTTTCTTGTCTTTTCATCAATCAGTATGTAGATGCACCCGTTTGATGAAGAACCTTCTAGCAGAGCTCTCTCGCTTCTGCTTGTTGATAGGAAAGAAAGACAGATATGGCATTGAAAAATCGGCCTCACTTTGATGCTGTATGTGTTGTTTTGTTGATTTTCTTTCAAGAACTTCAGCAGAAAGCCACTGTGCTTTCCTTCAATGTTGGTATCGTTTTTGAGCCAGAGTTTAGTCATGCAAATCAGATGGGGTATGATAGCACGTGGAGTTAACGAAGGTTGATTCAACGAAGGAACACTGTCATCGATCAAGGGCGCATCCAGCGGTCGATGACAGTGTTCCTCACTCATTGGATGTGGTGAAAAAGCGAAATCCTGGCTCATTCCTCTTTTATTATTAAACGCCAAGAAATGTCACTTGGGGGGTTTTAGTTGTGCGCAGATGTTTCGAAGTTGATATAAGGGGTGAAATTCAATGCAGTAGTTGCATGCCGAACTGTTAAGGCACTACGCAACAGCAACATAGACTGCGGCAGGCTCCTATGTATGGGAAAAAAGTCTAATGAATTTATTACGCTATAGATGCGAAATTGGGGATTTAAACGTCAAATAAAAACATGAGCAAGAGGCTTAGGAAGTTGCATGTGAAGTGAATATGCAGGAAGATGCAAAAGAGAAAGGAAAATGGGAATGAAATAAGGGAACGAAATGGTGTGCAAAGCGGGTATATTACCTAACCGATGGAAAATGTGGAAATCACAAGTGCAGAATGTAAAGGCTTCATTTCGCAGCAGCTGTTTGCGCCACAGAATTTATAATATCAGTTTTGAAGGGCCTTCCGCCTGCTCAGCTAAATTCTCACCTGTCGATTGATCGCCGCATCGATGCAATTTCGCAGCGAAACCTCTCAAGGCGAAGCAGTGGTCGAAAATTGATGAATCTGACAATTCTCAGTTTCTTTTGAATAATATTAAAGTGCTTGCAGAAGGTTGAGATACAGCTGCCTTCCAATGGGAGACGTTGCTGTGTTTAGAATTGATATTNAAGGTTGAGATACAGCTGCCTTCCAACGGGAGACGTTTTGCTGTGTTTAGAATTGATATCCTTTTTTCAAAGATCTCGTTGATATTGTCCTGATTTCTTCGAGGCGCAGTTCTGTGTGTTTGTTGGAATGTCGCTTTGTTTACTTTTTATGTCAGTTGATTGTTGCAGGGGTCCTGGAGTTTTTATTGAGCGCCGCCACTTCTGCGGTTGAGTTACGCGAGAACTTCGTCTTCAAACTAGTACCTATGTTGAACCCGGATGGAGTTGTGAACGGAAGTCATAGGTGCAACCTAGCAGGTGTAGACTTGAATCGCGTCTGGGATCGCCCCTCAGCAACGCTTCATCCAACGGTTTTCCACACGAAAGGGATCGTGCAGTTTGTGGTGTGTTTCCTAAGCTGTTTTGCCTTTGTTTTTAAATCTGCTGTCTTTCTATCGAAACTCGCTGATTATGTGCATAAAAGACTTCAACGCTAGTAACTCTTTTTGGAAAGATTTGCCTCATTTCATGCTCTTTATCTGGTCTGTCGTTTTTTCCTTCGCTATAAGGTGTGCAGAATTCAAGTGCAAGGTAACGTTCATGTTATACTTCCTTCCGGCATTTTCCGTTATTTAGGGACCTATATTCACTTTCATAAAAGTCTTCCGCTGTTGAATTTCGCGCGGCTCGTCAAAGCGGATGTGAAAGTCACATTTGATGGGTAATATTCGTGGCACTCGCTTAACCGATGATTTGTTAACCAACGAAGGATCGCTTTTGGCGGTGTTTGTGGCATAGTGGTCCTACTCGTCCAGTTATTGAATTCGATAGTTGCTTTCTATAAGCGTCGTATGAAATTATTACGTTGAAGGGTTGGTTGTTCGTTGCGGCATCGTTTACCCTTGTGAAATCGTTCGCGCGTAGGAAAGGCAAAAGGTCGAAATACTTTTTGCAGGGGTTTTCGCAGTTTTCCATCGTAGGCGTTTTCGCACCCTTTGTATTTATATCGGATAACTTTACCTTTAGTTTCTTGCCAAATTATTGCGCCATATTCCTATCTGGATAGGTGAGTTGAGAAGGATTATTCCCCCTTCTCAGCGAGAGTTTTTTTAGCACCGTCCTACGCATATGATTAATGTTGCTGCCACAATATCTGTCAACTCATGCGTAGCAAAATTTGAGGTGCACGTCTTGAAGAAGAAACCACTCGTATTCGTTGATTTCCATGGTCATTCGCGCCGCTGTAACGTTTTCATGTTTGGTAATAATCCTGAAGAGTCGTGGCATATTGCCGATCACGCATTGATGCATGACAGCCAATTCATGCTACTACCCGAGCTACTTGAACAGGTGCATCTCTCGGTTATTTCACAACATTGCATTAGGCTGTTGCGTTGTTTGTATAGGATTGAGTTTCCATAATCATAATTGTAAATTGATTTTCTTTAATGTTACTCTATTTGAACTTTCTTGAGGCTTCAGATGGCAACGTCGATATTGCTGAGTAATTGGAAGCCCTTTTGAGCGCTTCAGAATTGATAATTAATTATGTAAAATATTTCGAAGGCAAGGCGAAGTCTCCACTTTCGCTTCACGAGATCACCGTTTAATTTTCGAGGGTATTTCGTTAACGTTTCACTTTATACAGTTTAGCACTATTGTAAGCAATCCGGTCAACACGTATTGAGCTGAAATTTGATTGGTTTCTTTGCGCCACATATTTGTCGTAATTCTTGAGGAGTGGGGGAGGTATATAATGTTCATGTATGTGTATGTTTTCATGTTTGTCGTAGAGTGTTCATCGAAGTGTTTGTGAGGTGCTTGTGGGATGTCATCATTGCATTTGTTTTATTTTGCAGAGCTCGAATTCGTTCTCATTTGGCGATTGTCGATTCAGCATCGCCAAAGCAAAAGAGCCGTCGGCACGTGTTGTGATTTGGCGGCAATTCGACATTCCTCGTGTGCATACAATGGAGGCAACCTATTGTGGATTTGATATTGGTCGTTATGCTGGTTATCAGGTGAGTTGATTGTTGTGCGCAGCCATCTAGTGGGTTTTTTATCATTATAAGAACGGCGGTCTACGTTGTATATGTGGTGAAAGCAAGAAGGCAAATGTGGCTCGCAGTTATTCCTTCATAAAATTTTTCAGTAGCACTGAGAACGAGCTTGACTGCCCACTCGAAAACTTTTCCTGTTCTTTTGAGTTTGCCGGTTGATGATCAAATCAGACTCAACTTGTTTTTGAGCATTGTATGATCATCAGTCGTAATACTCGGCGAAAAGCCGGAGAATGATGAAGCAGCTCCCTCCTCTTCCTTCCTGAAAACATAAGTGAATGATGCAAAAGCGTTGTTGTGGGAACTGCACCATTACTTCTGGCACGAGCAATTACCATGGGGATGCGATAATTAAAATTTCTTACTGCTCTCCAGCCATCCGGATTTTCGCGACAGAAGCCTTTTGACAGATATACTTTGAGGTCATCAACCTTTAGTTTATCGAACTTGGCGACTTTTTTTCGCCCTTATGGAAGCGATGAAGGGGATCTATCAGAGTGAATTTCAGGTGGGTATAGCACAGCTGAAGGAGATGGGTCGAGATCTGTGCATGGCGTTGTTACCGCTCAAAAAGCGTGTTGGAGCAGAAAGCGCCACACTGACGAATGCGTCGCAATCGGAGGGTCGACGAACGAGCAACAAGTCCGCTAGCGTGTCGGAGATACTCACTTCATAAATTACTGACCCATTCTTACACATCGAATTTGCACTTCATTCAACATGTGATTGGTGCAGATTTAGGTAAGGTATTCTGGAGAAGAGGGATCAGAATGTTCCAGTAATTCCACCAAGTTCTTCGACAATCTCTTCCCAATAGCTGCTGCTTATAACAACCTTCAAACGCATAACTTATGCGTTGAAATTAATCAAACGTCTGTGCCATTACCTACTGTGGACGTTTGACTTTTTTGTGAGGACCGCTTGATATTTCGGTCAAACGCATAAAATTGCTAGTCCACTTCCTTATCTCCCCATGTTTGCATCTTTATCGTTGGGTTTTCATGAGCTGGGCATAAGATGCTTCTGTGGGATGGTTCTGCTTTTAATAACGACGTGTTATTTTTTTCAGTTAACAATTCTGGTTCAGAGGGGCGATGGAATGGGCTAATGCATTATCTGCGAAGATGGGAAACATAGCAGACGAGGGAAGTGGGTGCTGGAGGGAAAGAAAAGGAAAACGTCTGTAAAAGGAACTTTGAGTAAAATTTCTGAATGTGATGTATAAAACGTTCTTTCCAGTATGTGGGATATCACTGTATAGCAGTGCGTCAGAGATAGGTGAGGTGGACTGTTCCACGCAAAGGTGATGCATGCAGAATTTTGAAGAGGGCAGCCGTAGGGAAAAAAATGTGTCTTCTGTATAGCATAAATTTGCGAAATTCTCAAGACTTTTCCTTTCAGCTTCTTTTGGCACCGAATATGGGTAGGTTTTATGACTTAATTGGGCGCTTTTGAGCCACTGCTTCTTTTCCCTTCCTCTGCTCGTCCTCCTGCCCACCTTTTCTCGCTCCTTCTTGACATATTCATCACTGGAAGCGAAGTTCTACATTTTGTGAAACATAATGCATTTGCACACTCACGAATACTAAAGCTTCCTTTCTTTTTCGCTGAGTATGTATATGCGTCGTGTGTGTTTCACAGCGAACAATTGCATCTGGAGCATCGGCATATAATAATATAATTGAAAGGGAAATTCGCGTCAAATATTCTTGACTAGTTGATTCCGTACTTTTCGAGTCGCTAAAAACTCTGGTAGATGCTTTTCCCATTTTCCGAATTGTTTTACTTTGCTGAGAGAGGATGACGGAGAATATATGAGATTGCGGCTTAGCAAGAAATAAGCTTTATATTATCCTGTTGGGTCCTTCTGCAAATATGTTTCTTGTAGGAAAATGCTGAAAATTTATTCCACTGTTTTTTTTTTCGGCTGGAAATTGCAAAGCGTGGCGGTCAGGGCGATCGATTACATGATCAGGGCTAATAGCCGCCACCTTAAAAGAGCTCATCAATACATGTCAGTGCTGAATTTATCAATGGATTTTTATCGGTGTGATGTTCGCTGTGTAGCTTATGTTTATTCGATGTGAGTTGTGTGCATACACATGTGATGGATACGAAGGGCAGTAACGAGACGACTGTTGATGAGAGTATCAAAATTTTCGAGGGAATTTGTCGTTAGACGTTTAAATGGTTCACCGAGGCGTTTGTGTTGTTTATGCTGAATACTTTTAACCTCGTATTGAATGTACAAGTGGTTTAAAATCACAAGTGATCGATTGCAGATGGCACTTATGCTAACGCGGCAAAAGTCACAATAACAGCTTGTTCTCAGAAACATTCACATATGGCCGCACAAGTGCTCAATGTTAAGTTTCTCTCAGTTGTGTTTTACCTGGTTGGTGGCTTAAAGTAGACTTTTTATAGCTTCATTATTGTGTTGGAGTGACGCTTCCAAGCGGGGTTTTCTAAACGGCTAATAGTGCAATTGAAGGTACAGCACGGAACAATGCGCGCTGCGTTTTCATATTTATTTACGATTGTCGTCAACTGGGTAGGACTGCGAAGGCGTTTATAGTACACTTTTAAAGGTGAATGTGTTCTTTACCTTTCTAGCTGGACCGTTTTAAAGAGTTGTTGAATATGAAAACAGGCTGTCGTTGCATAATGTATACATGGTGGAGATGGATGGTTGATTATTAACAACTATGATAGCGTGATGGATGCGTTCTTTCGCTGTTTTATTGTAAATCATTTCTCGCCGATTGTGATCTGCTTGTTGTAAAACTCACCGTTGTTGCCACATCTTTTTGCCGGCACAAACTTATTTCTTAATAAAGTTCATTGACGCGAAGAATTTGATGTTGGACGAAGAACGAATAACAACATCCATGCTTGATAATGCTTGCAACGAGATGTTGGACGAACTGCTTTTTTTTTTTATTGAGGGATTTTTCAAACTTGAGCCTATTTTCATGTCAGTTACTCGCTACTCATCTAATTAGTGAACTCACCTTTCATGCCAATCTCATGTTCAGTTATTCAGTTGACGTCCTCGTCGTTACAGTTTGTAAATTTTGCATTGTTTGGCTTAGATGAAGTTTGAAAAGAATTATTCGTCAGGTTCTTCGTTCAATTTTGTCGCCACTGATCGCGAAGTTAAAGAGCGGTGGGAAAGAGAAAAGGTAAATATCGTTGTTGATGGCTCTCCTAGCCATCCTTGTGATAAAGAACGCTGGAGATCAAAGAAGCACGCAGAAACTCGATGTGCGAGCGACAGATTAAAAACAGGGACAAACAATGCGTTTCTATTCAGAGGAAAAGGCATAAGATATACATTTCTATCTTGAAGCAAGAGCAATAAATTAAAGTGCTCTCTCGGAGAAGGATATACAGGTCAATACAAAAGCTCGAGACATCAGCTTGTGATTCTTCACGAGGATGGTGTACGACCGATGTATGAATAGGATTCGATCCCTTTTTGATTTCATATTTGTTGCGGTGAAGCGCTTTCTAGATACATCTTGTTTCGAATATTTGTTGTTTAGGAAGGCAACGCTTTTAGATCTGATATTCAGTGAGCACGAACCGTGGGGCAAAAATTATATACAAAACTCGATTACTCTCCCAGAATCCTAAAACAAAGGTTTCAAGAGATTCCAAAAGATTGTTAAAGCACCACAGGAAGCGTAATGATCGAAGCCCGTGGTTGTGAATAATGTCCCTTTTTTGTCATCTTGATTGTCGTATTGTGATTTCCATGCCGATTTTGTCATCATCCTTCCCTCATTCAGCTTAAGTGCCTGATCATGTTTTTTTACGCCGATTTGATGTGTCATTCGTTCGTTTCTCGTGTATTTGTTCTTCGAACTGTTTTTATCTATTGAAGACCTTGCGAATTGTGTCTTCTTTTGTGTGTGAATACTTAAGGAGGCCAACAGCATTGTGACGGTTTCCCAAGATTTATTTCCCAATCCTTCGCTTTGCCAATCCTGGGAAGGAGTTTGGGTATTCAAGTCTGCATCTCGTACTTGGCGCAAACTCTACGCAAGGCATAGAATTTCGCTGTCGTTTGGTTCACGTTTATTTATTTCTTATGTTCGCTTTAGCAGACTGCACATTCTTTATCTGTTGCCGTTTTCTTGTACATGCGTGTATTGTAAGGCGATGTTGTGCTGCATTCATTATACGTTAGTAACGATTTAATTACCCAGGTTTGAGGTGCACCTAGTCGCACGGTAAATACGATATTTCTCGTCCGTGTATATATACCTCACTTGCGCGACTCGAACAAATGAGCGTTGTTCAAAGGGGTGCTCAGGACATAATGCGCGTGGTAGCAGTTCTCGAATAGGCCGGCCCATCCACAGAAGCAGCAATACTTCTAGAGCAGCATTCAGAGTCTACGCAAGCCAGCCACACTATCTCTAAGGCGCATATCAAACGTGCTGACGGCTTGAGCAGATCGCTGTCNGATCGCCGTATATACACAAGCCCTGTTCGATCGGTGGACGCAACACGTGTCGATTATTGAGTGCGGCATTGCAAGACCGACTGGAAACTCAAACGGTTTCTTTGTGCCAGTCAGTTTTTATTTTCTCGTCGACCTTTAGTGATTCAGTGACTTGTTGACTTCCGGACACTGGAGTCTTCGTAGATGTGAAAAGTGCAGTTCTCCAATGTTTCAGTACAAATATATGACGTTCTTATGCGTTGGGAAGTTGTGAAGTTTGGTTGATTTTTTAAAGAAGTGGAGTACTGTTTTGGCGTAATTTCAACTTTGCTGGATAAAACTGCTTCATTTGAACCCAGATATGAAGTATCAATGGAGAGAAGGGCAAACATAAGGCGAAATGTGTGAAGATCAGAGGAATGAAAAATCTGTGGTATTGAAAGATCGAGTGCGGTGTCAATGAAAGATCCAATACGACCTCTTTATTACACCATTTTTATTTTTCTTTCCCACTAAACATACCTGGGAAATGCTTTTTTTTAACCTTTGCTACGATCAGTGAATTTTGCATTCTTAATTCCTTATTTTTTAGTCTGAAGGATGCTATATGGCCATAAAGTTCCTTTTATTTGCGGAATAAAGCAAGCCGAAATAAGCGTATACAGAATAAGGTCATCATATTCATTCGAATATTTCACTGCTGAATGGAAACGCACTGTCGTAGAACCGCAACNTTTTTTTTAACCTTTGCTACGATCAGTGAATTTTACATTCTTAATTCCTTATTTTTTAGTCTGAAGGGTGCTATATGGACATAAAGTGCCTTTTATTTGCGGAATAAAGCAAGCCGAAATAAGCGTATACAGAATAAGGTCATCATATTCATTCGAATATTTCACTGCTGAATGGAAACGCACTGTCGTAGAACCGCAACATCAAAAGTATCTTCCCGTTGTGACATCGGCCTCCAAACTGTTCTGAGAAACCTTCAAAAAAGTTCGGTATTTTTAACAGTACTATATAGCATCAACCGAGTTTGCCTTGTTGCTCACTTATTATGTATCTAAACAAGAAGCGAAGTGAAAATATTAAATTGGTAAGAAATAAAAGTTGCCTGAATGAATCCCACTGTTGGCTAAAAGAATTCTTCGTGCGCACCACGAGAGAATAGAATTTTGAGGGCTTCTTTCTTTTCATTCAGTAGGGTGCCAATCTCTCGACTTTTTGGCCGTACTTCGAGCATTTTTCCAATCGCTCGGTGTTCGCGTTAGAATCCGCGGCTCCTGCTGTTGTGCTGAACTTGAAAACATCACATACATCGAATTGAGTAAATTTATTGCTGCAAATTTCTGCCAGCTGAAGTGTCGGAATATCAGCCTTTATCTAAGTTATTGGCGTATTTGTTTAAAGGTTTGTTCTGCTCAGCTCACCCACTTGGAGTGGTCATCAGAACTTGGAAGCCGTTGATGCGCTGTCCGAGTTCTGCAAGAAGCATAAAACTTCATGTTGATATGGGGAGTGATAACGGGAGAATTAGAGTTTTGTTAAAAATACGAGTGCTTGAAGTAGCTAGTTTAAAGCGCAATGTGCTTGTGACTTGTTAAGCTCGTCAGCCAAATGCATTAATGGCACTTACAATTACGACACATCACTTCACGTCGCGCCGCATTTTGAAGCTATTACTAGCGAATGGTGTTTTTTTACGCTTAGTAACTTGAACAGATTTATTTTTATTTACTTATTTATTCTTTTTTTTGAGGGGATGGAGATGTATCGTTTCGGTGATGTGGGATGAATTCGTAGTGACTAGTGAACAAAACGTTCTCCGCACACGAGGGTGACATTTTATGTGTTTATTAAATGAAGTGTGCGATAAGCAGCTGTAATGAGGCCAAATGCGATTGCACATCAACATGCCGTATGCATTAAAGACACACTGCTTTGTCACATCTCGGTGCAGAGTATTCACACAAATTCATTGTTTTCGTTGACCACACATGTCGCATCGTCAGATATTACTCGCGATGTAGCCAAATTTTAGCACACCTTAAAAGCAACAAAGCAAAGGCTGTGGTTGAGAGGAACACATCCCCAGTCTGCGAAATGTATCTGATCTGAATGTGGGTACTTTAATAACACAGTAGCGTACACCCACGTAATCCCATTTTCTGCACAGCTATGGAGTAGGTATTTTAAGTAGCTCGAATGAATCGGGCGTTCTGAATGAGATTGCATCAGATGGGAGCTTTTAGCATTAGAAATTTCGGAAGCTTAAGAAGAAACTCCGCAGTAAATGGATCATAGGGCGTAAATTTTTTGATCTCTAAAAATTGAGGCTAGATAATTGTTTTTACTAACTGAACGCAGATGAATGTCAAAGTTCTTGGTGGAAAGTTCGATCTCACATGGATTTGGAGATGTTGATGCTGTTTGCTAGAAGAGTCAACGTCTGACGTGCACAGGAGTAATGCGTTCTTATTTTTCTTTCTATTGCTACGACCTTTAGGTTTTTAAGCTCATGACCTTCAAGTACCTTTACGAATCACTATAATCTATTGTTTAACGCTTTTCTTTGTCCACGAATCTATGAGTTTGAATTCCGTAATAAATTTTCTTTAGGATGTAATGTCAGCAAGAAGAGTGAATACTACAAAAAGGGTGCCCACAATCATATGCCATTTCGGCAGCAGGAGGCGGTGCGATTTCTTTTCAAGAATCACCATTTCTTCCTACTACCAGTTTCTGAGTACTATGCTTAGCACTTTAACATCGTTCTTTTGTGATACTAAACGCAGCTGAATGATTCGCTTGAGATGGCCCACCGAAGCTATCTACACTGTGGATTGACTATGAAAGCGGCTGCAAGACCTACTGAATTATTAAAGTTTCCGGACGAGTGCATTGCATATCACCTGAATTCCAATTGTTCTGGGCAGTATCACCGCACTGAACAAGCAGATCGAGATTTTCTAGTTGCCAGATCAAGGCAGTTTAACATCTTTGTTCTTGGAAGGCCAACCGGCTGTCTGGATAGTTGGAAGAAGCAAACATCGTTGAATCGTTCTTACGAAACCTGTTTAGACAAAACTCATGGCTCATCTTTCGAGGATTCTATCGTGACACCGATCTATGCTAAGATTGCTGTTTTTATTAAGTTATTGCGATTGCATCAATGTCTTTAAATGATATATACCTCTTCCGAGGGAAGTAAGATGTGGGTGGTAGATCACTGTATTCATGAGGAACTGCAATAAGAGCTACGCGATCGGAGCAAATTGTTGTTTGCTAGAAATTCTATGGTGATTATTGCGTTTTCGATAACCGGTACTACCGTATCCGCACAGAAAGAACCGCTGGCACCGAATGTCGGAAAACGTTTGCAGATTGAGGTCGCAT
This sequence comes from Toxascaris leonina, assembly GCA_022844705.1. Classification (NCBI taxonomy): domain Eukaryota; kingdom Metazoa; phylum Nematoda; class Chromadorea; order Rhabditida; family Ascarididae; genus Toxascaris; species Toxascaris leonina. The sequence goes on along the minus strand of JAARMF010000372.1, from coordinate 66,814 downwards.
CCCTCTCCTGATGTGTCACTCTCTTGGACGTTTCAACGCTCGACGCTGCTCCATTAGTTGTGAACACCGAGCTAGGTGCGCACTGTCATCGAGGCTCGCAAAATTTTCCGCCTCGCCTTCCACTCCGTCGTCGAAGTGACATTTCGAGCGCAACGCGTGCCTCGCGGCTCGTCGGCCCATTCGTGAGCGCACTCGGATTCTAGTGGGCACTAATCGAATTAACGTCGCTCACAAATGACGCTGCTCATGCATGCTCCTCCCTTCAATGGTCCATCGCTCCGCCCAGTTGCCATACCGTAATTGCAATCAGTGCCACTTGGCATACTATCGTCTCGATTGCCAAGGTAGTGTGCTCATGGAGGAGGTCGAGAATGCTGTTCTTCCAGCTCATCGTTCCATCGGTTCCCTTATTCAACGAAATGGTAAAGCATGCTTCCTTCTCAGCAAATGCTTCCTCACTGAACGTCTTTCGATAATTGTTTGCATAATTTTAAAGCTCATAATTAGGCGGCAGTAGACGCTCGTCGTCAATGTGTTGTAATCTAAAAAAATGCGTAACAATTTGAGCTAATGTATCGGAAATTCGCGTGAAAATCGCTGAACTCAATTATATCGTCAAGTGTAATTGATTGAATAATGCCGCTAGCAGCTGAACTCACATCCATTGGGCAATGTTTTGCAGCATTTGAAATGTTGCTTCTTCACACTTGTTACTTCGTTTTCAGATTTGCCGGTTGAACATGTGAAAATACCCGAACTGCTTCCGCACGCCGTGCCACACGTTCAGCTGGAGCCGATGAAGCGACGTGACAGGTTTGTTGGAGTCTCTTAAATTTTGTTTCCACCTTATATTATTAAAGGCAGACGACTTATTCAACAAGGTGGCTTTTCGCTGTGTCTGCAGAGATAACTCTTCGGATTTTTGTGCGTATTAGGTGCTAATTATCTTTTTTATACTTGCTTCTGAGCTGCTCAAAGTCCAAAGGCTCATTATTCAAGTATATCCATCAAGGCGTTGTTCTTCTCCATGGTGCGTTTGTGCTTTATGCGTTATTCTGATCAGCAGTCAGTCATAGTGATACCGCAGATGTGCAGGCCCTTCAGTTGTATTACGTCCATGTGATCGCCACTGTAAAAATTCTAGAACGATATTTCTAGAATATCATTCTCTTTGCCTGCTAAAGTCACTCGTCTATGAAACTAGCGGCTACCGTTGTTTCGATCTTGAGCCCTCATTTGCACAGCCTTTTCAACCTTTCTTCAAAGCGCTCATTCGGTATTCGGAAATTGCTAGAAAAAATTCTCCTTGAAACCTAAGTGATTCATGTGTTGCCGTTTGTACGGTATTCATTGACCGCCGTACTACTAATGCTTGAAGTCAGCTTTCTCCTTACTCATTTTCTATTTATACATATTATGCACTTCTTGAGTACTTTTCGAAAAATTTTACGGCTGCTATTGATCTAAATTTGCTGCTCACTTTGTTCCTATCTATGATCCATTATTGCTGATCGAATTTGATAGTTATATTTAGCGAGCTTCCAACGTTTTTCATTTTTTAAAATAAAATTCATAGCTGAAAATTTTTCTCTAAAGCACTACAGATAGTCCTGTTTGAGAGGCCCCTTCAGTTGAATAAGTGCTCGTTCTCTCGGGTGATTCCTCTTTGAAAGTTTTCAAGTGTTCACTGTCCTGTGCTTGCTTGCCGTTTCATCACGTCTCACTCCTTAAAAACCATTGCATTTACACCTAACCCTCTCCCTCTAAGTTGGGAGTTGCAGTTGCTTATGTGTTGTTCTTACGATTAGATCGATTCTTTTGGTGAAAAAATGACTGCAATTCGATTTTACATTTATGTGGGCACGGAGTTTTGGCTCTCCTATTTCTGTAGCTGTGCCAATCAGAAACTCGTCTGCTCCTTGTATCTTTATATTTGTCCTGTACGCTAGGCTGGCTCTAAAGCTTTAAAAAGCGCACGTCTGGGTTGGATCGCTATTACACATTCAGCAAGCCCACCGTTGTTTAGCTGTACATCACACCCACTACTATTATTCCCATGCTTGCATATGTTGTTGTCATGCTGCTTAATTTTGCATTTGTGTGCGCTTGAATTCGAAAATGCTTTGTTTTCGATTGCTGCGTTTGTATGTTTGTATGTGTGGGTGTGTGTAAGCGCAGCTGCACATACGTTTTTTGCCTCTTCATGTGACATTTTCTTAACAGCTTCCAAGAAACATGGAAGCGTAGAACTTCCTAGGTCTAGCCCATAACCTTAAAGAGCTTTACGTGCTTAGTTTAACCTCTTCGCCTGATGATCACATTCCAGAACTTTAGCTTAAAGTTAATAATAATGTTCTAAAGTATTCCATACCATAATTAGTGTGAGCTTACAATAGTCATGTGGCACTTTGTCGGTAACAGGGCTAAGATATCACAGTTGTCTTCTTTCTTTAAGACTGCTCGACTTGAAAACATCGCTGCCTTTCATCGGTTTTCACTGTTCATTTTTGTGTCAGAAGTGGTCGGAATGCATGGACGCGAGAGGAGGAGTGGAGAGAGAGAAAAAACGATTCAATAATTGAGGAGTTTATTAATCGAATGAGAAATCAGATTTCATTACTGAAGGTATCGCAGAGAGCAATAGGCACTTAATAGTTGTATATGAACACTCGAAAAGGAGGAAAAGGAGAGGAGATTCTGTGTATAGGAGGCTATGGCACCGTATATGGCAGTGATTCGCGAGTTTTATATATTGAGGCACTTTAAAAGCGTTGAAGGATTCTATGCTTCAGCCATTTGTACCCCAAGGTGAATATTTTTGAACACCCCCAATTTGCATAGGAAACGTGACACTTCTCAGGTGATGTGACGTAGCACTAAGATTTAGGCTGCACGTCAAAAAAAGCCGAAGTCCTTTTGCAGCATGTGGNCGATAACAGGATCCTGTTAAACGCAGTGTGCATGTTTTAGGGTCGTCGGCGAACAGTTTTTGTGCACCGCAGAATTTAGAAGACACATCGTTCATATGAAAACAAACAAAATTGAGCATAGAGTATCACGTTGAGGAACAGCTCTCGTTATATGGCAGGCGCACGAAAGAGAATTACCTACTTTTACAACAAATCAACGACGGAGTGAGAAAACATCTCAAAAACATCTCACTCATTTTAACAAAGAACGGCAAACACTATAAGTTTTCAGTCCGTGAGGAAGTTTATTGTGGTATACGCCGCTAATCACATTTGCATATTTCGATGTATATGTGGTCAACTGCGATTTTTTGAATGAGTGCTGTATGAATTTGTCACTGATGAGGTTGGCTGTGAAAAAAAAGGGCTGATCGACTGGCTGTGAAGGCTATGAAAGAAGGCCACAAGGTTTATCAGATTGCTGCTGAGTAGGAAACGTACCAAGATGGCTGTCGTAATAATTTTTGTCACTTTGCGTAGTTCAGAAATACGTTGATAATTGAGCACATTTCTTCGTTGAAACCGTTGAACTCTCTTGACTAATCTCAACAAAAAACCGATGATAGGAATTTCCCATTAGGAAAGAGCTAAACGGAATGGAATGCTTCTTTCAAGAATGAGACTTATAGGGATTGCAATTCTGCTTGCATTCTTTTTTTACAACGTATAGAGATATCTCACTGGCTATCAGCAAAATCTTGTTGCTTAGTTAAACTTTAATAATCCTAACTCCTCCAGCACTAACATTTATTACAGCTGCCCAGATCACGCATTACCCTGAGTTCTTGATGAAAACCGAGGCAAAAGTCTGTCCTTATACTCCGAAAAGTAAAGTGGAAAATTGGCGAGCATATTGCACTTGGCAGGATCATCTGCAATGAGGCCGGCGTTATTATTCTTCAGAATGGAAATAGCTTTTCGCATGTTCAACGTTCCGTTTGCATAGTGACTCGGCATTGCTATTTCATATCAAGCGGCTTCCCTGATTTTTCGCGAACTTGGTCACTAAGGAAGGAAATCCTTAGCGTATAAAAAAAATGCGCTCCTGATCCCTTAGTTTGTGATGAAGAAGGCAAGAAAGTGCTTTTCTGCAGCAATCTGTTGTAAATAACGTGATATCACGTGTTGCATTATGCGTCTTTCTGTGGGCACGCAATAACTGATGTTTTTCACAACCTCCAAAAAACATACATTACATATTATCGATATCAGATCAGCCAGCAGAATAAATGAAACACTGGAAATTCATTTGCATTTATTCAGCAGTTGCATTTAAGAACGTTGTTAATATATGAAAAAGATCGGGACGGAACATTAACAACCGTTTCTAAAAAAAAATACACTTGCATGGCGAATTGTCGTGTAGTTGCCACCCATTGAACCTTCGTTTATTTAGGCGATGGAATTCATAAGAAGAAAGTCAGCTGCCCCCTCCCACCCCCCTCCCCCCCCCTCCCCTCTCCCACTCCACCATGGGTAGCATCATTGGGCAGAATAACTAGGCTGTGCTCGATGAACGCACCTCAAGAATAAATATAAATGCGCAATGGCTTTAAATCGTCACTCGTCTAGCAAACGATATCGTGATTAGAAAGGAACAATTAAACGGGACCTAATGTGACGTAAAAAATCGGCAGAAAGTATTCCACAGCTCGAGGAGAAAAGTTGACTTCCGCCGGCAGTGATATCAAGACGAACAAGAGGAAAGACCTCTGCTACATTCACGTCATTTTTTCTGGCTCGTCGTCCTTCAACTTGAGAGCTCATTTAAAGTGCTGTCCAAGTAGGACGCAGCCAGTCGCCGTATTACTGTTGTTATGCGAGGCCTAAGTATCGTGCCAAGCATTCTGTTAACAGTTCAGCTACTTCCACTGAATTTTTCACGTTGTTTCAATAAATTCGTTGCACGTTTCCGAGCGTAACTGTTGTTAATCTGCATTTAATTGCTGATGGCTTCATATTTTGCCAACATTTTCTAATAGAAACCATCTGGAAAATGATAGACAAATGATAGACAAAAAATGTACCTCGTAACATAGCATCTTAATATTTGTACTCTAGATTCCCTATATCAAGTCAAGTGGATCCTGATCTGATATATAGAACCGAGGGCACAAATCTTCGGGTGCCAGCAATAAGCTTATTTTACGGCCTCAAACTTTTCTCTTAATTGAGTGTGTTGGGTTCGCCTCCTGCTGCGAGCCTGATGCTTCTTATCCTGTGCCGGCTGTAATAAAATCGCCGAGTAGATATTCGAATGCTTCGTGCTGAAAAATCAACCACGTTGCATTTGGCTGTGCTCTGCATTATTCTTAAGGAATCAAATACTGGCGAGAGAAAGAAGAGGGAAAAGTGAATCACAAAGAATCAAATATAAGAGTTTCAGAAGTGTTTCGATCGCCATCACAATCGGTTCTTGCGTTTTATCCGCTACTGTATTTGACTTCTCAATACTGTTGGCGTGATTACTAATCTTGGTCGGTGGGAATTTTCGACAATGGCATTGTTGAACATTGTTGACACTTTTGAACTTTTGAATTGTTTCAAATTTTATCACCATTTGATGCCGCGTTCACCTCTCTGCTTTGATACATGCTCGCTAGCGTGATTTTCTCAATGTGGTTGTAGAAATATTCTGCAGAAAGCACTTTTGTGACTAGCGCTGTTGGAAGTACTTCCTAAGATGTTGTTGCCTAAGATTTCACCTGATTATTTCATTTGATTTGTAGAGATTCGAAGAAACAGCGCAGAAATCGAACAACATTCACCACATTTCAACTTCATGAGTTGGAGCAAGCTTTTGAGAAGTGCCACTATCCGGACGTTTATGCGAGGGAGGTAAGATTCTTTTCAAACCCAAGTTTCATAAATTCCTTTTACTTCACACATCTTAATCGTCATCTCTGCAATATTTTGAATCAGCAAGGGGTCACTTGATTAGTGGTTTCCTATTTTACTATTGATGATATCTTCACATTTATTATGGCTACTGAACTTGTTACAAAATTTGCCGGAAATTATTGAAATTGTTCTCAGGAGTGGCAGGTCAATATCGACTTTGTTTTTATCTTCTCTGGCAAAATCCTTTGGCTTGCCAACTTGTCGGATTATTTCGCACCAGTGTTCATGGACAGTAATGTTATTCTTCTTCAAAGAATTGCTGCGAAGAAAAAGTTGGAATCGATTGGTAAATAGTGGTTGTAATAAGATCATTGTACTTTATCAGTGAGTACGTGAGGAAGGTAACTTGCCACAGTGAGTGAACCGTTTTTTTTTTCAGTTGCTCGCACAGAAAGTGAAATTACCTGAAGTACGCGTGCAAGTAAGTGCTTTACTCTTTCACAATAATATACGAAATTGGCATCGCAACTGGCAACAGATTATTTTCGCTGACATATATATATATATATACATATATATATATATAAGCAAAAATATCTACCTATCCTTGACGAAACTGTTGTTTTTCAGGCACATAATACTCATAATACGTATTACGATTGTTTGTTGTTATAAACCTTGGGATGCTCCGAATCAGATAGAGATATTTATAGTGACATTTCGGCTCGTTGAGCCAAAATCATAGTAACAATCCTCAAACTTGGGTAATTAAATAAATGT